>JASKGM010004826.1:0-12000 GCA_034509205.1 Ceratonia siliqua
AAAATAAAAAAATAAAAAAACTTAAAATTTAAATTTAAAAAATTAAAAATGCTACTCATGAGTATTTCTACTCAAGAGTAGCATAGTAATCACCATAACTTAACTACTTTGTAATATTTTTTAACTTAATTTTAATATAAATAATAACAACAATATTAAAATAATAAATAATTTCATTGTTAAAAGTCAGTTTTAATTATATATTGAATAGTTGCATAGTGTTTTAAGCATTGTTATGAAAACCAGACCGGACCGGCCGGTCTACCCGGTTGAACCGGGAACCGGCCATAGGACCGGTCCGGGTGACCCTCCTGAACCGGGGGAGCAAAAAACCAGTGACCCGGTGTTAAATCGGTAAAAACCCGGTGAACCGGACGGGTCACCAATTTAACTGGTTTTCAGATTTTCAGATTTTTTCTTAATAATTTGTATTGCAGAGATCCGAATAAGATGAAGAAAAAAAATGAAAAACAAAGAGGTGTCAAAATCATGATTAAACATACCAGGAACAACAAAAAAAATAAAAAAAAAATCAATATCAATGTTTAATCTTCAGAACCTAACTCAAATATACATAAAAATGAATTTTTTTTTGAACTATACAGATTGTAGAACACCAAAGTGGACAATTATAGATTTATTTTAATTGTGATGAAATTATTTAATGTATTTTAAATATATTAGTATTTATTAGTTGATTATTTTTATTTTTATTTTAATTATTCTATATATAATATATTCTACAATATATATAATATATAATTAAAATATATATTTTTTAATTTACACCAGTTCGACCCCGGTTCAACCAGTAACCCGTGACCCTCTGCCTTCACCAGTTCAATGACCGATCCGGTTTTCTGAACACTAGTTTTAAGTAATGGTCTTAAATTTAGAGTATAAATTTATTTAAGATATAAGTTAAAAAAATTTCAGAATAAAAGTATCTATCATTTTTACATTCACTTAATTTTTTATTATTTAAAAAATATTATAGGATGGTTAAGCTGGCAGGAATGAAAAAAATCATAAGAAGTTGAATGATACATTTTAAATTATAGGAGAACAAATTAGTTATGACACATTTTAAATTATAGGAGTACAAATTGATTTTGGGTCAAACTATAAGAAGGTAAACCATAATTTACTAATAAATTAATTCAAATTAATTTTTTTAATTGAATTCGAACTTGGAACTTGGCTATATGACGAGTCAAATGCCTAGTTGATTTGGTTTTGTATATTATCTCAATCTTATTAGTTCAATTTTTCTTTATTCTTTTCAAACAAATTAAACTCAAGTTAGTTACTGATGCAGCGTAGGATGGAAACAAAAGAAATTAAACTAGCAAATGCAACAAAAGAACAAGAACCTAAAGCTATAATGACATAGCAAACACCAACTAGCTACAATCCTAGGCTCGATGACACTAAGAATGCAGAAGATAGAACATAAACACTCCTTGCATGTTTCCTTTACTGATAAAATTCATAAGCCCCATACAGTGAAGCCATTGAGGGAAATATAACTAGACTTAAGGGAACTTACAAGTAGCCAAAACGCAACCCACCAGGCAGCAAAACAACACAGAAAAATAACATAATATAAAGTAGCAAACTCAACTACATAGCAGCAAACGACACTAGCAAAATAGAAATGAAAAGGAAATAAAAGAGGTGAAACAGAGCAAAACAACATAGCATGGTTACGACTTTCTTTTATCATATTTGAGCTGTATCATCCTCCTTGGTTTAGGGAGAATTTGCCCTCGAATTCATGTCCTTAGTTGGCTTTAGAGGGAAAACAACTTGCCGCCAACTTCAAAACCAGGAACTTCAACGTCATCTCCCAACATCTTCAAAGCATTTACAATTGTTGGCTTCAAAGCAACTATTACATGGGAACATAGAAGTCCCACTAGTAAAAACCTTTTTATTATACTCTTAGTAGAATTTTCATCTTTCAACACAAAAGCATCCAAAGCCTTTTCTGTGTTCCTAGACTTCATGTAGTGAAAGAATTCAAAGACAGCATGTTTACATTTCTCCTGCTTATTGGCAACTTTGCTGCTCTTCAATAATACTATCTTTAGACTTCCAAATAGCTAATAATATGACAAATCAGCCTCATTCATAAAATTTAAGGACAACTAGTCAATTTGACATGAATCAAGCAACCACTTAATTTCAGCATGGGAGCCAAGATTTTCCTACTTAAAATTGATGATTGGCATTGTGTAGAATTGCTTATTTTTCAAGGTTTCATTGCGGTAGAAGGAACACATGATGGTTCAAGTAACAATTCCAACATCTTGCATAATTAGATCAACAAATTCTTCAGCACTACCTGAGAGATAAAAACATTCTTCCACTAAGCCGAATAAATTAATAATTATCTCAAACTTCTTGCTATGCTCTACCCTGGTCTCATGTCTCAACTTGATAAATGCCCATTGAGGCTAAAAAGCACGACCATGAGACGTTGACAACTGAAAAGATAAATGCAACTAACTTTAATAATTTTGTGGATGTATATTGGTCTTTCATTCTCCAGGAATACATGATTATGTGAATGTCTAGTCTTGGTACCAACAAGTTGCTCAAACTCATAGACATTCATCAGATAACTGCATATCCCATTGATACCATCAGCTCTCAAGACATGTTCCTCATCATACATGTATCTATTAGTAAAGGTGGTAAGACGATCCATAAGAGCAAGTGACCGATAATTATGGTCTTCCTTCTTTTTCCTAAACTTAAAAGTAACAATTCTAATTCCATATAAACTATTGTGCTTAGGAATTTTTAGTTCCACAAAGGATGTCATCGCTGCACTACTCATGTTCTTATCATTATGAGAAGTATTACTCTGATCACCTTTGTTCTTTGACTCATGATAAACCTCGCGAGGAGTGTCCGTTCTATCTTTAATTTTCATCTCACTAATAAAGGCTTCAAAAGACACAAAACCTGTCCCCATTACTTCTAAAGCTTGCAAATAGTTTTCTACACCTGGTTGAAACGTGAACTGATATAATTCCTCATTAGAACTATCATCTTCCTCAAGATAATCATCATAAACAGATTTGGTTACTACCGCCTCTTCCTCTCCTTCTACCAAATCAGCCACCCCATTATTAATTCCATCATCATCTTCATTGCTAATATTCTAATCCTCCTCATGAGGATAATCATCATAAATGGGTTCGGTTAGTTCTTCTACTATAGTAACCCATCATAGGAATTCCTTGAGCTGTGAGCAACCTTGGAATTCTAGAATATCAACTTTGTAGTGAGACTTCCACCGACTAACGTTGTTACGGTTCATGGGACGCTCCCCTCTTCCCCCACACCCTGCAAATGGATTAGGGCTTCCTTCTTCATCGCTATCCACATTACTGCAGTCTATAGATTGTGGAGGTTGTAAGCGACGTCGCCTATTGCCAAATTGAGAGTGGCTAATTGCTCAGTAAGGGTATCAACCTGATCACCCCTCAACCACAATCTCTCTTCTATATGTTGTAATCGTTCCGCTATTCGTGCTTCTCTTTTGAACACTTCACCCATTGTACGTTTCTTTCTCTATGAGTTCCCCTTTGCGCCATGGTAGATCGCTTCCTAGCGCTTTAATACCAGCTGATGCAACAAATTTGAACATATACAGAAGCTACAAATGAATCAAGCACATAATCTAGCTATAAACTTAGAATATGTAAATCTAATAATATAAGAGATGGAAAATGTGCAAGGCGTAGTTCAATATCTAATAAAAATCATTCAAAACCTAACTTCAAAGCAGTCATTTGGGGAGTATCATACCATACCTAATGGGAAAACCAAAGCAACCAAAACACAATCCCAATTAACAACAAAACGAGACAAAATATAATAGCAATAGAAATGAAACAGAAAAACGACATAGGCAGAACAGAAACGACAATGTAATAAAATGAACTGAAATAGATGTAGAATGACAGAGCTTCGCTATGCTTTCTTCCTTTCATGCTTCTCTAAATAAGTCAAGGCAATATAGTTATAAGGTTTGCATCATCCTCCTCGAGTTTGAGAGAATTCACCCTCGAATTCACATATTGCAGCTTAAAAGCCATATGTTCTGCAACTTCTTGTAGTTTAAAAAGAGAGCCCCTTTCAATTAACAGTAACTCCAATCTTTAATTTTGATTCTTTAATAAAGAATTGTCTTCAGAAATACTTTCAATAATCCTATCAGTCCAATAAGAATCTTTGGAAGGCTTTATTGTAGATGTCACAGAAACTACTACTTCCATTGATCTTACTCCAATATCTTCTGCATGCATTTTCTCCAAACACATTCCCTACTCCAGTTAAGCCGAATCATCTGAACTAATGAAATTCTTGAAGTCTGAAAAGAAACTTAGCATGCAATTTATGCTGTCTTCTTTCACAAGACCCAAATGAGCACAAGCAGAAAGAACCCCATTAAAGGTTACGTAGTTAGGACATTCTCCAACAAACATTAGGTCTTGGAACACTTTCAAAACTGGTTTACCAAGCCCATGATGGGAATACCCATATATCATAGCATTCCAAGTGATGGTATCTCAATACATCATGCTTGAGAACATATTATATGCCAAATTAATGTTGCCACTCTAGGAATGCATATTTATCCAAGCATTCCTGACAATGATATGATTTTTAAAATTTGACTTCTTAACCCATGCATGAAATATATAACCATGTAAAACTGCAAAAGTCGACTCATTTGGCAGAGTATCCTCGAGCTCCATATTTGTAAATAAATTCAAAGTTTCCTCATCATATGGGTGTCTATTAGTAAAGGGAGCAGGATGATCCATAAAAGCAAGTGACCAATAATTATAGTCCTCCTTCTTTTTCTTGAACTTAAAATTAATCGCTTTAATTCCAGATGAACTACTATGCATAGGAGTTTATAGTACAACATAGGATGTCATCACATCACTACTTATGGTTTTATCATTATGAGAAGTATTATTCTGATTACCTTCGTTCTTTGACTCATGATATACCGAGGAGTGCTTGTTCAATTTCTGTCTCACTAATAAAGGTTTCAAAAAACGCAAAACCCCGACGGAGTCCTCATTGCTTCCATAGCTTGCAAATAGTTTTCTACATCTGGTGGAGACGTGAATTGAGATAATGCCTCCTTAGATCTCTCATCTTCCTTAGGATCATTGTGATAAATGGATTCGGTTATTACCTCATATTCTTCTCATCCTATCTCATATTCACATTGTCAGCCACCCCAATATTGATCCATCACCATCTTCATTATCAAAATCAAAATCCTCCTCATCAGGATAACCATCATAAATGGGTTCAAGTACTTCCTCTACTCCCCTCCTGGTTTTCCAATCAAGGCAACTCTCCAAACTAATTTCTTACATCACTATCAAAAAAGCCTGACTTCCATTGGCTATTGTTGTTGTGGTTTAAGGAACATTCCCCCATCCCTTACGCCCTATGCATAATGACATAGCTTAACTATCCTTTTTTCCTTTCATGCTTCTCCAAATAAGTTAAGGCAATATGGTCAATAGGGTCTGCATCAGTTTCAATAAGTACACTTGAAAGTTGAAACCAATCAAACTTGCGATTCACATTTTAAGGGTTGACAATAAGACAGACAGTTCAAGGTACGTTTTCTAACCTTTTATCCCACTCTACTACCTAAAATAGCAAAATATTTTTTGCGTTACCGTCGCACCAAAAGACTGTCCTTGGGATTATGCCACATGACATTGTTTTGATGAAAAGTGCTAAACGATCCCAAGGGCAATTGTTTGGTGCAATAGTAGTACTGTAGATGCACTTCTAAAATAGATACACCTTGAACAAAATACCACGCTCCTATTTTTATTAGGATAAATTATCTTAATATTTGTTAAAGTTTAATAATATTTATTTTCTTTATGAAAATATAAATAATAATTTATTCTTAATACTAATATAGTAAGTAAATATTAGTCTTTTTATATTTTTATAAAAATATTAGAGTTATTTTAAAAATATAAAATATTATATTTCTCTTAAAATAAGTTAAAATACTTTTTTTTTTATTAAGACAAGCCCAAACAAGTTAATGTGGACCAAAATTGCCACGCCTATCACACGGTTGATTTTGGGAAAATGTGTTGAAAGGTTTGAATTGGCTAACATTTACCTAATAAAACAATTTTAACTTCTAAACATCCATTCATTGAGATTTCTCACAATATAGGTTCTGGACCTTATATAACGAAAGAATATTTCTCTCACAACAAATAATTCTCAAAAAAGTACTTTTACCTAATCACCTTTTAATAAGACTAGAGATAACAAAACTCGTTGCAGTTATTCGCAGATCTTGAACAAAATCAATGAAAGACAAAAGGGGGAGAGAGAGTAGAATGGAGTTCTAGTCCCTGAGAGTGATAAGATAAGTAAAGTGTGAAATTATGAAAATAAATTGTTTTTATTCATGGTGTAAACTGTAAAAAAAAAATCTTTAATTGTGAAAGAACAACAACGCTTTGAGATATGATTAATCACTTTTTTAAAGGTGATTATTGCTCCCGCCGGAACAATTCTACTTTTAGGATACAACAAAGCCTCAAAATTCTCCTCAAAATGCAAGAAAAGATCACAAAAAATTAAATTGGAAAAACTGATTCTAGAATGTTTTATTTATAGATTTTGAGATATCTCTTTACTATATAAACAATTTTTTGTTTTGTATCTTTTTATTTCAAAAGTTATAACCATTCATTATTTAAAATTCATGTTTCTTTAATTCAATTAAAAATTCAAAAGCCATGTCTCTTGAATATGAAACAACACAACTCTTAAACTTAAATGATACCATTTCATGAAAAGTTATGATTTATTACCAAGAGTCATGTCTCTTCATTTCTAGAAAATAAAAAATTTGAAAATAAAAAACTAAACTTGATTTACAAGTGGCACCAAACATTTATAGTTTTTTCTTCTCTCTGTCTTTCCGATGTGGAACATATTTTATATACTACAAACTACTTCAACACAGACTGTAAAGTATCAAAAAACAAAGCGAAGATTAACGACATAACGTAGTGGAAATTGGCACTACACAAGTTGGGATAAAATGAGAGTACTCCCAGGCGCACTTAGTTGAGTGCGCCCAAGAGTATTGTCCGTACACTCCACAAGTTGATGGTAATAAAAAAAATAGTAAGGAGATAAAATAGTAAACACTTATATATGAGTGATATATTTATCAAAATTGAGTAATGTATTTATAAAATAAAGGAGATAGTCTAGAAATTCTAAAGAAGGACAAATCATTTTAAAAAAAATTAATTACATAACAAATCATTTTTAAAGAGGCAAATAATTATTTTGGGAGGATTATTTATTAAAATTATTATTTAAATAAAAAAATGGGGGAAGCGGTCACCCCCTATGTTCTAACAAAGCTCTGCCACAACTCGTAGGTGAGAATTCTCGTGAATAGTCTCGTTTGAGGATGGGAATAGGAAATAATTTTTTTTTAGAGAAAATTTTTCTCATAAAAAATTGGTGCAAACTACCCTATTCTGGAATATAGAGATACTCTAGAGTAGGGTTTTTTATTTTAAAAATTTTTATTTTAAATTTTTAAATTTTATTATATTTTTTATTTTAAGAAATAAGTTTAAAGAATTTTAAAAATATGAAAAAGCCAAAAAAGTCAAAATATTTTTTTATTATTTTATTTTATTTTTTAAAAGTTGTGTTAAGAAATTTTTTAAATTTTTTTATTTTTTTCAAAAATTTTTTAATTTCTTTAAACTTATTTCTTAAAATAAAAATAATAATTAGAAAATAAAATTTTAAAAATAAAAAACCCTATTCTAAAATATAAATACTCCAAAATATGATAGAATTTTTTTAAAAATTTAAAAATACGGATCAAAATCATATTTTTTACCTTGTAAGGTTGCCTTTAACCCTATTATATATAAAATTATTAAAATATCTTGAATATATATCATTAGTATTTTTATTATTAATAAAAAATATTATATTATAATATGAAAATTAAAATTATCTTTTAAGTTAATAATTTAATTTTTTTGTTAATTTTTCTTATTTTATATATTTTCATTTTCATTTTTTAATTTTTTGTTACTTTGATATCCTGCAAAGCAAATCTTTGCAGATTCCCGAGTTATTGTGAAAAATAAGGATGTGGGAAATTTCTCCCTCACAGCTGGGATCAGCAGCAAGGACAGAGAGTAAGGAATGCCTACTCGCCCTTGTCCTGCCCCATGGCCATGGTCATCCTTAAATAAGATGATAAAAGTGAAATGAGATGAATGGAGGCTGACCACCTAAAAGGTCTTTCAGAATTATTTTTAGCGACAATCTCGCAGTTGTGGGTAGAGGGATGTCCCCGCACGTCCATTCCATGATTCAACAAACTTTTTCTTTCTTTTTTTCTAGGGATTTAGATTCTCGATAAAAGTTTATTATTTAATTAATGATTTTTATTATTATTTATAATGTCCCCATAATTGCTCACAACAAGATTGAGATTCGTTTTCCAGCTATACAATATCTCCTGCTTTGGTGAATTATACAGGGAAATGGATAAATCATAAATTAAAGTAGCCATAATTATTAGTGATTTGCCGTCCTCCACTTTGCTTCTTATTACACACATTCTGATTATGAGGCTGATTGGAAGAGTTTGTAGGTTATTTAAACAAAATTGTCAAAATTTAATAAAAATAAGTATTTAGTATTTGAATATAATTATATATAAATAATTTTATTAAAAAATATATATATGTTGTGTTTAAATGTAAAATATAAAAATATTTTTATATAAATAAAATTATTAAAAATGATATATAAAAATTTTTTTTTACTAATTTAAGGATATATTTTTTAAAAAATTTTCTCTTTTATTAAAATTTATTTTTTTTAAAGTTATAAATTCTGACTTTTTAAAATACTACCTATTTTAATAATTTTTTTTAAAAAACTATTAAAATCGAAAAGTAGTAGCCAAATAGCCTAGCACATGCTTCTGTTTTTTTTATTCAAAATAAATTATCTTTTTGGCAAAAAAACAATGCCCATATATAAGAAGGAAGAAGGAAGAAGGAAGATTAAAAAACTTTGTAGGCAGAACGTTAAAAAAAACAATAAGTTAATTATAAATAAATATATAAATATATTAAAATTTTTAATATATTTTATTAAAAATATATTTAATATTAAATATATTTTTAATAATTAACTTAGTCTATTTGTTTTTATAAATAAGATTTACTTGACATTTTTTTGTTCAAATGACTAAATAATTTTCAATTTTTCTTTTTTGTTTCTTTTGCAAGGAACAATATGTAATATGATTTTTTTTAGAGAAATCTTTTATATATTCTCTAAGAAAAACCTTAAGTAGTTGGTTTAATTATTGATAAAGGTGAACACGTTATATATGATAACGCAAATGTGAGAAATTTGTTGTGAATATTTTAATCTGGCCACATATGGTATGCATTTCATTAAATTGAAGAAATAAATTAATTGCAATAACATGATTAAATATATATTTTGGCAGTGGCTAATTCAAGATTTTTGTTAAGTGTGGTTATGTTTTTTTATAACGTAGTAATAAAATTAATAATAATAACTTTTAAAAATAAATAATAAAAATATATTATTATCAATACATAATTAAGTAAATAAAAAAACACAATAATTTTAAAATTGCATTCTGAGTTTTGATATGTTGAAATTCATACATTATAAACTCATTAAAAAAAAGTATTTAGTACATCTTTGTCAATGTGACATACTAAATAATTTTTGAAAATTTGATCACTCGTTTAATTGTACAAATTAACTATTATAATATTTAATGTGAGGATGCATTTTTTTTACATTTGTAGTTATTATAAATAGAATTAACAATAACTTTGATAGTCCATACAAATAAGTAATATGTTTTTTGTTTACATTAATAATTTAGAAAGCATAGCTGTGAAAACGGGTTGGGTTCGGCCTGTTTTTATAGCCTTACCTGTTTAAAAGAGCGAGTTGAGTTTGGGGATGTGCATCGGCCAACCTTCTCATTTTTTCACTAAAAAAAACTAAAGTTGTTAGGAATTGAACCTAAGTCTTTAAGAAGAAAAATAACACATTTACCACTAATTTACAATCTCTAAATAGTATAAAAACAAAAAATTAAATATAAAAAAACTATAGGTGGTGGGCCAATATGCCACCTAACAACCCGCCAAGGGCAAGGTGGGCTGGGATCCCTTAAGGCCGCTCCTTTGCCCGCCCCGAAATCATCCATCGTTTTGCAGCTCTATCACTAAGTCCATCCAATGTAATGAAATAAGTGGATTGTATAGTATTATAACAAAAAAGTAATAAATGGATTGAATGATATTATAATGTTTATAAGAAATGTGAAGTAGCTATGGGGCACTTCTCTTAGTTTTCCAAATTTCAACTGAGCTAACTATACACTATTTTTATTTATAATTACAAATAATAAATATAAATAAAATCTATCAAATAACCAATCTCATATATTGTGTTGATATCTCTTATAATATAATATTATCATATTCTCTCTTAATATAAAAAATTTTTAATTCATTCCTTGATATATAAAACTCATTGTACGTTAATTTTCTATACAATTTTATATATTGTGATTTGCAAAAAAGATTAATATATGTATTCCAAGACTAACTACGTGAATAAAAATTAAAAATATAAGGATCAAAACTAAATTGATTTACAAAATAAGGACCAAAATATGTATTTAATCAAAATAAAAATTTCTAAAACAAAGTGATACATAGTTAATTTAAAAGAAATTTAGTGTGCTTAACTCCACCTTTAAAAATGCACTTATAAGAGAGAGGATTGTCCATACTTGTATCTTTTATGAAATTAGTCTACACATTCGATGTAGAATTTTTTAACATTCTTCCAACTTCAGAAGTGGTAGATGTATCATTTTCCCAATTATGGGATAAGTCCATGAATCTTTTTTTTGTTGTTGTTGGTAACTTGACTCTGATATCAAGAATAAATTCAACGGGTCTAACTTCACCTTTAAAAATGTGCTTATAAGAAAAAAAATTACTTTTATTTATATTTTTCGTAAAACCAGCCTACACCTTCAATTCGACGTAACTTTCCAACAAATTTGAGGGTAGAAAGAAGACTGAGAATGGAACAAAGTTGATCCATGGACATTAATGAAACAATAAAAAAGTGATATGAAGAAAGCTTGCAAAGAAATTAAGATATGGTGCTTGTCATATGATAGGAAGTTGACAAAAACTCTATTTGGTTCTGGAATGATGAAATAGAATCATTATTAATTTAATATTTTATAATTTTTTTATATAACTTTTTGTTGGTAGAATATATCACTTTATAGTATTTAAAAGTATATGATTTTGCTATAATTTTATACATTTTTTATTCTCAAAAATTTATGTTGCTATCATTTTAGTATGATTCAGAAGGATGAAATTAAAATTAAAATATAATTTTGAGTGTCACAATGATATAAAAATTTATAGGATTTTTAGATCATACAAAAATTACGAAAATCTCCAATGATCAAAAATAAAATCTAACTAAAATGTTCAGATTAAAAAAATTTCTCATCTATTATTATGAAAATCATTTTTGAATTTTTTATATTTAATTATATAAAGTATTATAATCTGTCAAATCAAAACAATAACAATACAGAAATATTTTTTTTGGTAGTAAGAAAGTTTAGAGGCTGGGATACTATCTTATTCCAAGGTCTTAAATGAGAAATTATAATAATATTTACAAATCATGTATCAAAGAAATCACTGAGTTAAATTTAAGCCTTTTTACATCTTATTAATTGAACTAAAGCAATAAAAAAAATATTGCAGACACATTTAGGAGTCTGGATCCAGGGCAAGTTAAATTTTTAACACGAAGAATCACAATTATATA
>JASKGM010004847.1:0-12000 GCA_034509205.1 Ceratonia siliqua
AAAGTCACAAACTCACCTATTTCCACCCTCCACAATGTCCAACAGCAACGATGGCTTACACCCAACGCTCCCTTGCTCGGCTGGAAGCAAAATAGCTGCTAGTGGGGCTGTTTTCCTACGAGCCGCAATGGGTCAGCGGCGGAGGACGATGGTGGCTGGTCCAGGTGAGGTGACGGCACGGTGGGGGGGTTTTATGCTGCAAAACTGATGAAGGCCAAGGGATGGAGCATGATTATCGAGGAATTGGCCCAACAGAGGTGTTTCGATGATGATTTTTCCTTGAGCTATAGAAGGGAGTCTGCGCCGCGCATACAAGGGAAGAAGATGGGTTCGAAGAGAGATTTCGTTGTTAGGGCATATAACCTGATTTCTCATGGATTTTCCCACAGGCCAATATCCGTGAGAAATTCTCGTGGAAAATTTCCGTGAGAAATTCTAGGGGAAAATTTTCGTGAGAAAAGCAAATAAAACGCTGCGTTTTACAAAATTATCGTTTCTCACAAATATTGGTCCGTGAGAAAAACTGTGAGAAATATTTCGCGCCACCTAGTGCCTATTTTTCTCACGGTTTTTCTCTCGACATTCTCACGAAATTTCTCATGGATGACTCATCCGTGAGAAAATTCGTGAGAATAAATCTTCTATGAGAAAGGCCGTGAGAAATGTCGTGAGAAATTCTCACATATTTTGTTGCCGTGAGAAATTCCGTGAGAAAAACCATGTTTTCTTGTAGTGTTTTCCAAGTAATAAAAACCAAGTCTATAGACTTAGAAGTTGAGAGGGTTGCTATCTTTTACGTTCATTAGAGGATATGGTTCAGATTTATTTGAGTGATAAATAAAATGTGAAAAGAAGAGTGGTGACAATGAGCACTCTGCATGATTCTTATCTTCAAAATCTTCGAACCCATTTTAGGGGTTAGAAAGCAAATCAAAACCTATGGTGGGAGAGATTTGTAGGATGATTTTGTGTCCATTGTAAGATATCCACTAAAACGTGCAGAAAAAGAGTGACAATTTTCTAACTCATTTTACAAGCTGTAAAACGTGTACAATTGCATCGTGTTCTTATTTGTAGATTTCTTACATAAGTGCTTCTATCAAATCATAAGTCTTAATACGTAATGACCACTTTTATCGTATATTTATACGATCTAATAATATTATTTCACAAATAAAATATTTACAAATTTTATTTGCAAATTAATTCTTTTTTTAATTGAATGGTTGGTCATAATGTTGACTTATTCCTTCAAATATATATGGGGCTGTTTGGTTTAGGTTTTAAAAACTATTTTTTTGTTATTTTGTTTTGTAAGAACAAAAAAACTCGTTTGAATAATTGTTTTCATCAGTTGTTTTTAAAAACTTTCTGAAAATAGTAACTAGAAAACAAAAAAACAAAAATAATTTTTTTGTGTTTTGGCTTGTTTTTGTCATCTGTTTTTTAAAAAACACGAAAAACAACAAATGAAAAATATTTTTACCCAAACAAGTTTTTTGTTTTATAAAACTATTTTTTAGAGTTATTTTCAAAAATTATTAAAAAAAATAAAATAAAAATCATTCCAAACAGTCCCTATATTCCCTTTATTCTATTGTTAATTTGATGCCAAAATATGATTTATAATTTGATAATTTGTAGCAGATAAAAATACCAGTAGCACTAATTAATGTCCATGATAAGTGAATTAAACTTTCAAAATTTATTTTTAGATATTATATATATTAACAAAACATTCTACGACTTAATATTTGTTTGTATAGTTGAAAAAGGAACAATGAGTTGGCAGCCTTTGTCTCTTTCTGTCTTACTCCTTGGGGATTGTTGTGATCCTTAACCATATATGCTTGGATAAAGCTGCACACCCAACTTGTAACTTCTTCTATCTTATCCTTTGTGTTCACATCATATCATTCCCTCCTCAATTAGTCCAAAAGTGCTTCAATTTCTTCTTCATTTGCAAATTGTATAGCTTTCACAGTGTCATTTTTTAGGTCAAAAGTGTAATGATTAAACAGGCACTACATCAGAAATAGAGAAGATATAAAATGTAATTGTAATATATTAGTTAATATTATTTTTATTTTTAAAATAACATTCAACTTTTATAAAAATATAAAATAATATATTATTATTTTTCATTTATCCATCAATTGATGTTAAAAATAAATTAATCTTTTTATATCTTTATAATAAAATTAAGTATTATTTTAAAAATAAAAAAATATTAAATGTTATATTATCAAGGTTATGCAAATTTAGTAATATTTACACATGTTTGACCAAAAACACAAATATCTTTTAAATGATAGTATAATTTATTTTACTTGCTGGGAAAGAAAAATAGAATATTTGTGTTTCTAATTTAATAAAATTAGAATTACAAAATAGTTTCATAAAAATACTCTCTCAAAATAAAAAAATTTAATTATTATTTAACGTAAACCGTCTTCTTTTCAACCAAAAGTTCTCCATGCTCAATTTGCATCTTTAAAGTGTCTTTTTACAGAACAAGTCTTTTTCATAATCTAACATCTTTTCTTGCAGATCTGGAAATGTCAGCTGTAGTTGAGACACAAAAGAAACAAGTCTTTGGGCCTATTTCCTATGAATACTCAATCCAGTTCCCATTGAAGAAGTTAAATAGTCATTGGGCCCAACCTTTCACTTCTATGATGATTCATACAACTCTGCAGCTAGCTTCATGAGTTCGATCTCTTCCCCTCTGATCAGACGACACGAAGAACCGCGAAATGGCTCAATCCCACTTCAAGAAACAGCTCCAAAGTTCAAACCCTGATGAAGAATCTATCGGTCCAGGAATGAGCCCTTATCGGTGCAAATGATGCTTTGATTGCATTGAAGGTCTTTTAATTCTCTTTTGTTCTTTCTAGCTTAATTTTTTTCGTGGGAAATTATTTGCCTTTGTTTGAGGTCTATGCAATTGACATAACACTTTTCATTTCTTGTATAGATGCTTAATGACATGTCTTTTAATAAAAAATTAGGGCTTGTTTGTTTTGATGTAGTTGGGTGTATAAACAGAGATTAAAAGAGATGAAAATTAACCTAGGCTCCAAGCTATCTATGCCACTGCCAAATCCACAACCGTCAGCTCATAGATCGTGTCTGCCAATTCCTTCAAGAACCCAAAGTAGGCATATTTCCAAGAACGTTTGAGCATTGTTAGGCTTTGAAATTCCCAGAATCCAGTTACAAATCCCTGCCCCATACTCATATAAAATGCTTATAAGAGAATTCTCATTTTCTTCCAGTTCATGCTTTATCTTCAGGACAGGGTCTATCAAGAGGTTTCCCACAAAGGTCAGAATTATTTTCATAACTAGATAGAGGGAAGCTTTGTAATTGTGTTCCAATTGGAATTTTTCCAAAGAGGTGGTGGTTTAACAAGTCTAATACACTGGGACGATTAATTTGAGCAAGACTAGAAGGAATTTTTCCAAGAAATTAATTTCTTGAAAAGTCAAGAAATTCAAGTGATTTCAAATTTGTTGGGCTCCCAAACTACTTATGGGTAGTTAGGGGACTTAAGTGACAAATCTGGAAATTTACCTCGGAGATTGTTGTAGGACACATTCAAGTATGTTAACTTTGATAGCAAATCCCAAAACTGTAGTGGTACTGTTACAGTTGCAGTTGCAGTTACAGAGGAGAGGTATCTAGAGAGAGAGTTGAAGAGAGAGAGAAATTTGAAATTGATGTTATTGCCATCCCATTTCCCATACGACAGAGTCTACATATACTCTTCAAACTAAAACTAGCAACTAACCATATGCACTACTAACAAAGCCAACTACTCCTTAACCAATGAACTAAGCTGATAGTCAGATAGCCACGTTGGCACTCTTCTATTTCACATATTAACAGCTATCTTTTTTTGTATTTGTTGACATAGACGAGGTTGCTTCATCAATTCTCACCTCATCAAGAACGACCTTGTCCTTAAGGTCAAAATGAGGATATAAATGGCAAAAATCTTCCAATGGCAGCCAGGATGTATCTTCAAGTAACAGACCCTCCCATTGAACAAGCAGCTGAATTTGAATATGTTTACCACTTTGAACACGATGCATGCGAAGGATAGCTAGAGGAATCACCACCGGATGATTCGCAACCAGAGTGGTTGGCAATTGAGTATTTTTCATAGTAGAATCCTATTTATATCATTTCAAAGCCGAAACATGAAATATAGAGTGCAATTTTACATGATCTGGTAGTCGAATCCGATAGACAACAACACCCACAACAAATTCAATAGCAAAAGGGCCATAGTATCGCTTACTACGCTTAGTGAATGGTTGCTTAGACAAAGTAGTTTGGCGGTATGGTTGAAGTCTAACTAAGACTATATCACCCGGTTGAAACTGTTGCCCACGACGATGTTGATTTGCATAGTGCTTCATGCGATTCTATGCTTGTTGAAGAAGCACCTTAAGATCCTTGAAGCAATTGATCTCACTGCTAGATCGTGACCTCCACAACCTCAATAGCAATTGAAGGTGGAGAGTAAGGTAACAAAGGAGGGGGTGTTTGTCCATAAAGCACCTGAAAGGGTGTGGTTTTGATGGAAGAATGGTAAAGTCGTGTTATATGAATATTCATCCCAGGGGAGCAGGCGAACCCATTGTGTAGGATGATCAGAAGCAAAGTACCTCAAGTACTACTTCAACCCTCGATTAGTAACCTATGATTGGCCATCCGTTTGAGGATGGTAGGCACTGCTATATAACAATTTAGTACCACTCAAGCAAAATAGCTCCCTCCAAAACAACTTAAAAAAATGGGATCACTATCATTGAGCAGAGTACTAGGAATGCCATGTAACATACAAATGGTGTGAATGAACACCTCGGCTACCTTGGTTGCGAAAAAGCCATTGGGAAGGGCTACGAAATGGGCATATTTGGAAAGGCTATCCACAACTACCATAATCTCTGTAAATCCATGGGAAACTGGGAGTCCAATGATAAAGCCCATTGTCAAATCTTCCCACACTCTCTCAGGTATCTTAAGGGGTTGTAAAGGACCTGTGGGGGCCAATGGCTCATATTTGGTTTATTGGCATGTGGGGAAGGTCTGAACAAAATGTTTAATATTGTGTCACATCTTCGGCCATTCAAATTGAGCTTGCACTCAAGCAATGGTTGAGGAACTTCATTGTGGCCCCCAACATGGGTATCATGCAATTCACAGATAATATCAAATTTATGATTAGAATCCTGGCTTACTACAATCTTTCTGTGATGCCAAATCATACCATTATGCAGTCGATGGTCAAGAACAGAGGCTTCATCGTGGTGAATGGTATGCTAAAGTTGAACTAAATTAGTTAACTGATTAGTTTCAGATTGTAATTTCTCCAACAGTTGACTAGTTTTTCTAGTAATGGCCATGAAGCATTTGGACTCATTAGAAGCATCAGCACTCTCAAATTTCCTAAACAAGGTATCAGCCACCTGGTTACTAGCACCCTGACGATAGCAAATGTCAAAATTATAACCAAGTAACTTCACTAAAAATCTTTATTGATCGGGTGTCTGAATTGTTTTATTCATAAGCTCTCCAATACTTTGATGATCTGTCTTGATAATAAACTTGCGTCCCAAGAGATGTTGTCTCCACTTAGCCACAACCTTTATTATTGCATATAATTTTCTGACATAAGTGGATGCCTGTTGCAACCTTGGACTTAGCTTCTTACTGAAGTAAGCTATTAGATGTGAATCTTGGATGAGCACAGCACGTTCTCCAACCCTAGAAGCATCCGTTTCCATCGTGAAGGGTAAATCAAAATTTAGTAAAGCCAATACCGTAGCATGCTTGAGAGTCAATTTTAATTGCTGGAAGGCATTATTAGTTTTAGCAGTTCAATTAAAAGCATTTTTCTGAAGTAAAGTTGTCAATGGAGTAGCTATGGTAGCATAGCTCTTAACAAAACACCTATAATAGCCTGAGAGACCCAAGAAGCTATGCAATTGGTGCACATTATCTGGTTTCGGCCACTGCATAATAGCTTGAATTTTGGAAGGTTCAAGAGCAACTCCTGCAGCTGATACAATATGCCTAAGATATTCAATCTGAGATTAAGCAAAAGAACATTTACTCTGCTTAGCATACCAATTGTTCAATTCTAAGCGTTCCAACACCAAATTTAAATGCTCCACATGTTCTATCACAATGCGACTATACACTAATATGTCGTCAAAAAACACAATGGTACATTCTCAAAGGAATGGTTTGAACAGATCATTCATGGCAGCCTAAAATGTAGCAGGCACATTTGTTAATTCGAAGGGCATCTCTACAAATTTGTAGTGTCCCTCATGCGTCCTAAAAGCGGTTTTATGGATGTCACAGGGAAGCATACGTATTTGATGATACTCAATGCACAGATCGATCTTAGAGAAGGTGGTTGCTCTTGCTAATTCATCCAAAAGTTCATCCACGGTTGGAATTGGATACCTATCAGGGATAGTAATCTGATTAAGGGTGCAATTATCCAGGTAAAACTGCCATATTCCATCTTTCTTTTTAACTAATAATACAGAGGAAGAATAAGAACTTTGGCTGGGATGAATCACACCAGTAGAAAGCATCTTAGTAACTAATATTTTGATTTTTGCCTTCTGAAAATATGAGAACCTGTATAGTTTTACATTCACCGGCTGTGATCCAAGTGAAATGTGTATGCAATGATTGAGCTCATGTTGCTGTGGCAGCATATTAGGTACCTTAAAAATCCCTTAGTCTTTACTCAACACTTGCTGCATCTCAAGAGGCATCCCAAGTTCAGTTTGTTACAATTCTGTTCCCCTATCTTCTAAGGCTGTTAATTGGTTACAACACATGACAGCATCCATAGCCAGCATCCTTCTAAGTTGATTACAGTGGATAGCTATAATCGTAGGTGAATTATCTCCTTTAAGCTCAACTTTCTGGCCATTCCACATAAAAGACATACTTAAAGCTTCGTAGTCCATTAATACAGGCTCCAATAATTCGAGTCATTGAGCTCCTAACACCACATCAACCCTTTTAATTGGAAGGACATGGAAGTTAACTAGAGATGAGTAATTTTGAATCTGGATGGAAACTTGCAAATAGCATCTGGTACAAGTCATCGACTCCCCATTACCAATAAACACTGAAAAGTACCTAGATGGGGTAATTGGAATCTTTAAGTGTCTAGTCTATACAGCAAGAAATTATGAGTAGAACCTCCGTCAATTAATATTTGAACCTTATATCCATTTATAATTCCTGAAAAATCTTAGTGTGCGAGGATAAGGTTAGCCTGTCATAGCATGTAAACTAATGGCAAAGGGTTCTTCTTCTTGCAATTCAATCATCTCTACAGGTTCCTCAGTGTTCATAACTAGATTATCGTTCTATATCTCTTCATCTTGCAACATTAAAACAAATAATTTTGCCTTACATTAAGACCCCTAGTAAACCCTTCATCACAATTGAAATAGACTTTTGTCTCTTCTCTCCAACATCCGAGCTTCTGTTAACCTCTTGACTGGAATGTTAGAACTTTTAACATTAAGCAGAGTATTATTAGGAGGAATCTTAGGTGTTGGTAATAACAGAATACTTGCTAGAGATTTACCATTAGGAACAAACATTTGTCGTACAGGCTAATTTTTGTAGATGTGATCGTTGAATTTGTCCTCCATGAGTTTCGCCAAACTTGTTACCTGGATGAGTGATTTCAGCTGTAATGCTCGAACTTCCCATTGAATATCACTATGCAAGTCAGACTCGAAGCAACTTTGTAGAAATAAGGATGGCACACCAGTAGTTTAATTAACCAGAGCTTTGAACCTTGACTGATACTCAGAAACACTGGTCGTTTGTGTCAATTTGGCAAGTTCTCCCTAGATATCACGATATTCTAATGGACCAAATCTAGCCAATAACGCAGATAGAAAGTCATGCCAAGTCGGAAGCAAAGTGTTGCGATGCATCCATTGATACCAATGCAACATATCTCTGTCCATGTGAAAAGACGATATCATAAATCTCTGGCGATATGAAGTTCCATGATAGTTAAAGAATTGTGCTGCTTTGAAAATCTAGCCATATGGATCTTCTCCATTAAATCTTGGAACATCAAGCTTTAAGGTGTGTAGAGGCTGTGCATTATAGCCATTGTTCGTCTCATTTCTACTTCCAGATGATGCACTTGTTCCATCGACTTCAGTAATTGGATTGCATAAATTTTGTTCTAACCTTCCTTCCATCGCAGTTAACTTCAGGCTAATTTCTTTGAGAATCGAATTAATATAATTGAACTATTCATCATGAGTCGATAAGCAATTAAGGCAGTCCTCCAAAGCCTAAGTTACGTAGGCTCGAGTCTAGTCAGCCATGGCAGAAATTCTCTCAATGAAAACACCAAATTGTTACAGTTGCAGAGGAGAGGTATTTAGAGAGAAAGAAATTTGAAATTGATGATATTGCTATCCCTTTTCCCATACAACAGAGTCTACATATACTCTTCAAACTAAAACTAGCAACTAACCATCTGCACTACTAACAAAGCCAATTACTCCTTAACCAATGAACTAATGCTGATAGTCAGATAGCCACGTTGGCACTCTTCTATTTCGCTTATTAACATCTATCTTTTCTATTTGTTGATGTGGACGAGGTTGCTTCATCAGGTACAATATCTGATATTTCAGCATGTGAAATATCTAAAGAATCAAGATCTCGTTGAGTTTGGAGCCACTAGGGAAACCCAGGACCCAAGTTTGAAGATGCCAAATTCAGATATTCTAATTGAAAAGGAGGAACTCAGTTTGCATAAATTTCAAAGCTAATGAGTTATTAGATAGGATTCAGAGATCACACCTTCCAAAGAACTCCCTTGGAGGTATAGATATTTCATCTTGGTGATAGACCCCTCGTATGGTTTACCTATCACAGGTGCAAGAAGATGCAAGATCAGGGAAGTCACTAAACTGCTAGTGTTTGTCTGTCGTTTTAGCGTTGGGTCTGTTTTGTTTGTTTTAATGTGTTATTGCTGTGTTACTGCTGTCATTTAGCCTCTTTAGTTGTGCCCAGTCATTTTGGGAGGTGTATGGTCGTTTTGTTTCTAGTTATTTTGTGTTGTTGGCAGTAACTTAGGGGATTATAGGGCATTCTGGTTTATGGGAGAGCAAAGGACCTCTCGAACATCCTCCGTATCTGGTTACTCTATTATTTCATTGGGTTTTCTGTTGCTGGTCGAATCTAATTTCAAACTGTTTTCTATCAATATGTCAGTTTATTTCCAGTGTGGTGTTCTTATTTTTGGTAACTGGTTTGTTGGTTTGGGTTGTGTAACTTAGGTTCATAACACTTAGATAGCAAGCCAATGTTCTCAGGTATATTTCCATGTAATTGATCACTAGAAATTAGCAACATGGTCAAAGATGAAAACATTGAAAGGTCAGGCAACGTACCAAAAATCTGATTGTTTGCTAAACCCAAATATTGTAATGGTGCCTGAACACACCTAGTAGAGATAAGAGTAAGGCCTGAAAGCTCTCCACTTAGGAAGTTGTTAGATAGCTCTAGAGACTACAAGTTACATATATTTCCAAAATAATTTAGGATCCCACCTTGTAGCTTATTACCAGAAAGATCAAGATAAGCAAGAAAGTTCATTATGCTGCTAAAACCATCTAATATAGAACCTTTTAGGATGCTATATTGAAGGTAAAGCCCATGAAGGTTGAAGTTGGAGTTGAACATCCACATGAATACTGCTGATGATACCAAGTTATTTTCAAAGATATCAAGGATGGCAAGGGAAGAAGAAAAATTCGAATGAATTTGAGATGATGAAAGAAGATTAGCATTTGAAAGACTACATTAGCTTAGTCGTAGCTCTTTTAGGTTTAGAAGTTTACTGATCGCTTGAAGTATGTAATTAGAACAATTAAGTTTAGGCAATCCACTTAAATCAAGATAGATCAAAGAAGAGAGATTTTGAGACCATCAATTTTGAGACCATTATTGCCAACAAGCCTTAGTGCAAAGTTGAAAGATTTCCAAACTAATAAGGAATTGCTCCAACAAGATGATTAAGGTCGAGATCAGGATACCAAAAATGTGAAAGATTCCCTAGTTGATAAGGGATTACTCCATCTAAATAATTTTGATAGAGATCTAGATATTGTAGATAAACTCCTTTCCATTGGCAACGTTCTTTATTTTGATTTTCCTGCCATGTAGAGAGCATGCCATACTTATCCTGCAAGCATGCTTTCTAAGTGAGGAGTGCTTTTCTCTCGTTCTCTATGCTCCTAATGTATTGTCCTTTAGTGGATTCCATATGCAATAGTAGGACAAGTAATGCATGGAGAAATATAAGAATATAGTCACCCATTATATATGATTCCCCTGACAAAAGATTTATCGAAATAACAGGTTTATGAGTAAAACAACTACTATGGAGAATCTCGATTCAGAAAACATGAAATTTTATAGCTATGTGAATGTGGAAGAGAGAAGAATTGGGGGGCTTGGGCTTTCAAGTGGAAACAGGTCAAAGAAAACAACACTCCTTAAAGTCTTCAGACTTGGAGAAATTAGACCAAGATCCCAGCTTTTTCGGACTAGGATGTTTTCTCATTTTCTTCAGATTTGGACCATCCAAAAATATTTGGATGGTTTAGATCTAATCTATTTTTTTTTAAAAGAAAAACTTATCTTTTAGTGGGTTGGGATCCACGCTCGGAGAAATTGCCTTTCTTTCAGCATTTTGGGCCTACTTTTATTGAATCTTGAGTCAAGTTTGGGGGATTTGTGCCATTATATACTGGTTGTAGCCTACTAGAGCTGCGTGATAAATGATGATTGTCAACACCCCATTTTGACCCTACTTTCCCTCTCATCCTTCTCTGTACGTAACCTACTACTCTGCAGACCCAATCTCACCGATCCCTGACTTCCTACATCTATTTTCTTCAACTCTCTGCCATATGCAGCCCCACTCCTCTCTAGCACACCATCACGCTTCCTTCTCTCCCGTACACCATCCTTCTGTAATTCCTCATCTCCATTTCCCCCGCTCACACTTCACAGCCCCACTCCGCGCAACACATCCATATACACACTTTCTCTCTGCCACCTCCACTGTAGCACCTTTGCAGTTTCTCTTCCCCTCTCCATGATTCACGCAGCAACGGACAATCTCCCCCCTTCACGCCATCTCACCCCATAACCACTCTCCTGCACGCTCCATTCCTCTTCTACCCTCTCTCCCGTAACTCCCTCGGAACTCAAAGCCTTACCCAATTTCACGCAACCTCTGAACTATTCACTCATCGCCGACTTCTTTGAACCATTCAGTCTTCACCCACTCTCTGGAACTTGCACAAAGTCACGCAATCGCAGGAAGCAAAGGGGGTTCATGCTGACTCTGGCTATAAAAAATAGGGGGTTTTTTCTTTGGAGGAGGATAGAAGGATTTGGTAGTATTTTCAGGAAGACCAGCAGGGTAGCTTCTCCTCCACAGCGAGTCGCCATCGGACTGACCCAAGAGGACCTTGGGGGCTTCTTTTCCTCAGTGCATTAGCTTCCTAGCAGACCTCCAAGCACCGAAAACAGGGAGAGGATTTGGGGATTCTGCAATAGGATCAAAAGCTTGAATTAGTAAAGGAGAATGAGGGGCCTTTAGAAATCAACTCGGGGGAGGGTCATTTGAGTGGCTTCTCAGAGAGGTATGTTCTCCCGTTTATCATACTTTTCTTCTTAATCTGATAAATGGAAAAAACACCATGGGCATGCTAACTCCGAGCAATTCTGTGATAGAAATTATAGAATGAAACTGGATTTTAAATTGGTGTTTGAGCGTTATTTAAACCTGGCTTTGAATGCTATTTTGATCCTTGATCCAAAATTGGCTATATTTTGATGTACTGATTTAATGGTTTCATGGTTAAGTATGCTTTGATCAGTCATTTATCATTCAGAATAGGC
>JASKGM010004869.1:0-11999 GCA_034509205.1 Ceratonia siliqua
AGGTTTTCAGGAATTAAAACAACATGGAAGACAAGGTTTTCATGGCAAGAATCAAAGAAGAATGATAAATTTTGATTCAGAATCCAATGAAGAAGTTAAATTAGATTAAGAGCTCCATAGGCGTAACATCTTTAGATCCTTGTAAGTTGTTGAAGGTAAGATTTATAAGTTGATTATAGATAATCGGATATGTGAAAATTTTGTGGCCAAGAAGTTTGTGACGTATATGAATTTTTACCTACAGAATCTCATCCCGTACCCTATATAGTTGGGTGGGTGAATAAGGGACCGACAATGAGAGTAACTAAAATCTGTAGGGTACCCATTTCGATTGAGAAGCATCACAAGGAGGCAGTTATGTGTGATGTCATAGATATGGATGTCAGTCATGTTCTGTTAGGGAGGCCACGGCAGTAGGATGCGAATGCCACATATAGAGATCAGGAGAATATGTATCTGCTCACTTGGAGAGATCATAAGATTGTTTTGGTTCCTATAAAGAACGTTGGTTCTAGACCCAAAGCTTATAAAGTGGAGGGTTAAGTATTTTAAACAGTGGCAAAGTCTAAACATAAGTTGAAAGAGCTAGGGAAGTTCATGTGGTGATAATGAAGGCACCAGTCGAGAGTATTCAGAAAGTACAGAGAATAAGATACCTGACAAAGTGCAACAGTTACTGTAAGGGTTTCAGGAGTTAGTATTCGAAGATTTACTTGATCAACTACTACTTATGAGAAATATTCGGCACCAAATATACCTAATACACAGGGTAAGCTTGCCTAACCTCCCATACTACCGTATGAGCTACTACCGTATGAGCTCTAAAGAGGGTGGGATTTATAAAGAGAAAGATGAGGAGTTGTTAAGAAAGGGGTTTATTTGTGAAAGTATTAGTCCTTATGAAGTTTTGACTTTGGTAATGCCAAATAAGAATATGAATATATGCGTCTTTAGGTTCAAGAGTGAAGTCCCTATGTGATGGGATCCAGGAGTGATCCATTTGTCCCACATTAAGAGAGGGGTCCTGCAGCAGTTTTGTTTCTCTTTTATTTTTATTTTTATTTTTAATTTAGTATTTATTGATTTATCTAATTGCTCTTATTAGATAATATCTTATTTCATTTAATTTGAGGGTCATGAGTCCTTAGTCATTTAAACTAGGGTTAGAGAGTCATTTTTCATTTAAATTAAGATATTATGCTTACAAAGGCTGTTGTTAAGGATTTTATATCATACTTTTTGATAATTAATAAAGTTGTAATTTTTCTTTAAAGTGTTTTCTCTCTATTTTCTAGTGAATTCTAGATTTGGGTAATTAACGTTTGTTAATTCCTTAGTTACTTACTTCTGTTTACGTCACAACCTCACCACTTTTCTACAAAACCACCAAACATACATTACTCGTACTTAGTCTCGAAAATCATAAACAACAACACTATAAAAGCTCAGATACAGAACAAAGATAGGGTGATTTACATCTTGGAGAGCTTGTTAGGGGCACCACTAATGACCTTAGTAATGCAGAGTAGGGCGAGCTCCGCCTTGAGATCCTTCAACTATTTCAGTAGCTCTGCCTTAGTTTTGTTCCTCAGCTCGTGGACCTTTATCCTTGCTTTAGTGCCATCAAAATTTAATTCAGATTAAATACAAACAAGTGGATAATAACATCGCAGTGCACAAATAAATTAGCACAAATTTAAATCTTTTTAAGTTAATCTCTTACCCATATTTGAATTGACGAGCAGCTATTTTACTCTTGAAACTCTAAATCCCTAATATGCATGGGATTGCATTTTTTTTCTTTTATTATTATTATTTTGAGAGAGAAGTAAGAGTTAGGCTAGAGCCTAGAGCATAATACGAGCTCTTATCAGAATGGGCCTTTAACCGATTGTATAATCAATAATATGAAATATATAAGAAAAAAATTAAATGTAGTAAACACCAAAATTTTTTTTTTACTTAAATATGATCAAATTTTTTGTCTTTATTTACTTATAATAGTTTTATCAATATGCAATTATGACAACTTTTATTATATTTTATATATAATTCCACAATAGTTACATCACTTTAACATTCTAAAAAGAAAAACATGTTTAAAGAAGTCATTTATAAATGATTGAATTTTCTCTAAATTATAAAATTGATTGATTTATGAAAGATGCTTGCTAAGCTATTTTTAAAAAAGTCATATTTTCTAGAAAATGAGACCCACTAAGTGAGGGAAAATATGTACTTATAAAGTAGGTGAGACAACTCCTTTGTGAAATGATATGGCCTATGATAGTTAAGTGTGGGTAAGAAGTTGCGTGGTGATGGGGCATGAAGTATGGAAACCAATAAATCAAATTGATTTGTGAATGGTGCGTATACAACAGCCTCTGGAGTGCTGCAATCACGGAGTGTTAAATAAGGGCAACATTACGGTACAGCTTATATAAAAATATAATATTTTTTTTAATTTTTTAACTTAATTTTTTAATTTTTTAATTAATTAGTATCTATGTCATATAATTTTTTAAAAATTTTTAAAAATTTTTTAAAAATTTTTTTACATCTTTTATATACTATTCATTCATAATTTCTTGATACTATTCTTTCATAAATAAAAAATATTTTTAAAAATACAAAAATATTTTAAAAATTTTTTTAAAAAATATATGATGTAAATAATAATTTATTAATATTAAAAATAAAAATAAAAATAAACACTGTAGGCTACCACCCCAAACTTGAGTCGGTAGCCTAGAAGTATCCGTTAAATAAATAGGAAAAAAAAAAACTTCTCCAATTAAAATGTGATTATTATTTGGGGGACTAAGCTATCACCTATTTTTATTTTTTTTACTTTTTAAGTTTTTTTTCTTAATTTTTTTTATTTTTTTAAAATAATTAAATTTTTTTATTTTTTAAAATTTTTTAAGATATTTTTAAATTTTTTTAAATTTCTTTTATTATTCATTTATAATTTTTTTTATTATTCATTTGTAACTTATAATATTTTTAAAAATATATAAAAATATTTTAAAAAATTTTAATAAAAATACAACATATAAACATATAATTAATTAGACTGTAAGATACCAAATTCCTTATTATTTTTATTTTATTGAGTTTTCTTAGTGAAGGATTCTCATTCAATGGGGTTGCCATGTCAGCTTTTGGTAACTGCCTATCACTGTACAGATCTCAATTTTCGTACGCTTAAGCTTAAAGGAAGGAAAAGGAGACTTTCAATTACGTTAAAGCTCACTATTTCTGCAATTTTCACAAGCCATGGTCTTGTTTATGCCCTGATTCGCTTCGCCCCGAAGCAAATTAAAATCAGCCCAGCCTCAGCTTCTGTGCTTAATCTCTTCCACCTTTTCTCCAAATCAAGATTCAAGAAAAGAATAGTAAAACGTTTGGTTTCACAAGACTCAAAATTTCTCACGGCTTCACTTTTACCCCATTGTAAGTCCTTCTTTCCACTTTCTTCCTGTTATTTTATTCTCTATTTTCAACGCCCAGAAGCTGTACAATTAAATACCTAACAGGGCAGCGTTGAGCAAATCCCAAAAGCATGAAACTGCTACACAAGCAAGCCAGCTTAAACCATAGAAGGGACGAGGAGATGCCGAGTGCCCAAACTTCTCCGTACTCACCCAAAACCCTTAAACATCCCAGATCCCTCCCTAGATCCATCAACTATCTCTTGAGAGAGCAAAGGCTTCTCTTTATCTTAGTGGGTATTTTGATTGGCTCCACATTCTTCATCCTCCAACCCACTCTCTCTCGTCTCCACCCTACCGGCTCCAATTCCCCCAAATTATTCTCCACTGGCTTCACGCTGCATGATGAGGTTTCCCGTGCGTCTTCCCTCAATTATGGGTTGAAAGGCAAAGTGGGGAGAGTGCCGGTGGGTATCAGTGGCCGGCGTTTGAGGATTGTGGTCACCGGCGGGGCAGGATTCGTGGGAAGTCATCTCGTGGATAAGCTTATTGCCAGAGGAAACGACGTGATTGTAATTGATAATTTTTTCACCGGCAGGAAGGAAAATTTAGTGCACCTTTTTGGGAACCCTCGATTTGAGCTTATTCGTCATGATGTGGTTGAGCCAATTCTTTTGGAGGTGGATCAGATCTATCACTTGGCTTGCCCTGCATCGCCTGTGCATTATAAGTATAATCCCGTCAAGACCATCATATCCTTCTTAGTTGTGTAATTATTGATGACTATGAATTACTTGATATCTTTATACTTTACTATTTGACGTTGTTGGAATTTAATCTGAGGTTGTTTTGGGATCCTTAACTACATATGACTTACAAGACAAATGTGATGGGCACCCTTAATATGCTGGGCCTTGCAAAGAGAATTGGCGCGAGGTTTCTACTTACAAGTACTAGTGAGGTTTATGGTGATCCACTGGAGCATCCTCAGAAAGAGACGTACTGGGGGAATGTAAATCCAATAGGTGAGGTGCTAAATCAAAGTATCGAAGAAAGTTGTCTTGTATTATCTCATTTCTTAATGATGTTTAGCATGTTGAAAAGGCATTTGAAAATTTTAGGTGAGAGGAGCTGTTATGACGAAGGAAAGCGGACTGCAGAAACCTTAGCGATGGATTATCATCGAGGTGCTGGTGTTGAGGTAGCTTTTATATTTAACTGATCAGGAGCTGCTGTAGGTTATCTACTTAAATGTCTATTGTTGGCTACCATTTTGACACTTGGTAATTTGTTTGCATCGTGCTTGAAACATGCATGCTGCATGCATTTCATGTAACAGATATCATTTCTCTCTCCCTTTGGCTACTCATTAATTCTTTACTTATCAATTCACTCAACAATCTTTAGCTTTTCAGAGAATTAATTCTCCCAGGAAATTTAAGCATGAGTAAGTTTTTGAGCTTGCCACCTTGGTCTTACCTTGTGATTTACAACAAATTAAACTTGCACTAAAGTATCCATAGTAGTCAGGCACTGATTGTAAAACATTCACACGTGGGAAAGTGGCCAAACTCTAAATACTGAACAGATAGAAGAATTTGATTCTGTCTGCATGTTTGGTGGTAGCTTAAAGAAATCCTGTACTCAACTCACTCGTACAAGGTATATCATTGTTAGTGAAATAAAGATCATGGAGAGATCACCCAAAATGTTATGATTGATGTCTTGATGATAATACCAGCACAAATATGAATTTTATTGTTAACCTACAATTTTTTCAGTTTCCATGACAAAGTTTCTCCAGACTAGGTATAACGTAAGCACATGTTAAGACCAAAATAGACTCAAATAATCCTTGTCTTTTTCGGCCTTATTAGTTGCTGGTATTGTGTAATCTTTATTGAAATTCTTTAAGACTGATTACTTTTTTGTATATATGGGATTTGCAAGACTTAAGTTCAATGCAGACTTAAATGTACAGAGAAAAACTGACAATTAATCCCAGTTATCCAACATAAGTGAAATATAAACTGATTATGGTAAATTATTAATTATATGCTATTGTGATTCCTCCAAATCACCTTTTACTGTTGACAGTTAACACTGATCTTGTTCTTACTGGCTTATAGGTTCGTATTGCTCGAATTTTTAACACATATGGGCCTCGTATGTGTTTAGATGATGGGCGTGTAGTTAGCAATTTTGTTGCACAGGTTTAACTCTCTTCTTTCCTTTTTTTCTTTTTTAAAAAAAAGAGAAGAAAAGAAGAAAAGATACAGGGGGTGTGAAGTTTTTCTAATCCTCCATCCCTATGTTTGCAGGCTATTCGCAAGCAACCACTGACAGTATACGGTGATGGGAAGCAAACACGAAGCTTCCAATATGTTTCTGATTTGGTATAGCCTATATTATTAATTGTTTGAGATTTTACATTTCTTTGAAATCTTTTTTGTTTATGCTCACTGGCTAACGGTTATCACTTATGATGTATACAATGTGTTTTGCAGCTCCTCTTATAAAAATCATTTAGAGCTTATCAGCGTAACACAATTTTATGGCTGGCATAAAAGATATATTTGCATGTGTGTAAAAATGCTTAATTAGCTTGTATGACCTGACTCTCTTATAAGAAACTTGCTTTGTGGCAATTCCTAAGACCATTCAAGTTTACACTTTTGTGATTATCTGGGTGAATACATAAGCATAGAGAAAAGGCTGTTTTGAAAGGTCAAATGAAATTATGGATCATTACATTTAATTCAATTAAGATATTGTATGAAAATATGATTTCTTCTTTTTTTCCATAAATATATTGAATTTGATAACTTCAAATCAAAGGACTTTTGGGGTCTACTTTTGTCGAGAACCAATGCACATTCAAAATGATGCAATGGTGAACTTAAAATGTTTTTCAATTCACAGGTTAATGGATTGGTGGCTTTGATGGAAGGTGAACACGTGGGACCTTTCAACCTGGGTAACCCTGGAGAGTTCACCATGTTAGAGCTGGCCGAGGTATCTCGTCTTCTTCCACTTATTTTCTTATTTTCTTTGTTATGATTTTCTATTATACTTTTTCCTTCTGAGGCTCCACTGAGATTGTGCATCACCATGCATATTTTGTACATTTTCCTATTGCTTTAAATTGTTCATTCATTAATCCATGACCTAAAATATAGCATATAAATTGTGCACTTCTGTACGTGTTGGGGGGGGGGGGGGAGTGGACAGAGATCAAAGTTTTATTAATATCTGTCTTATTGTCATCTTTTCTTAAATACGTAGGTTGTCAAAGAAACAATTGATTCAAGTGCTACAATAGAGTACAAACCAAATACTGCTGATGATCCACATATGAGGAAACCAGATATCAGCAAAGCAAAGGAACAGCTGAACTGGGAGCCAAACGTCTCACTGAGAGAAGGGCTGCCTCTTATGGTCAGTGATTTTCGGAATCGGATTTTGAATGAAGATGAAGGAAAAGGGATGAAATAGGAATGGTAGCAAACCCTGTATGTGAAGAGCGTGTCTCCCCTTCAACTTTTGTCTGCCACGATCAACGCCAACAGAAAGTTAAGACAACATGTCTATTTACATTTATACTTAGCTTAGCACACGATTGACTTATTTGTTAAATTTTGACAATTCCTTTCAGAATTTTTCTTGTGTATTTTGTTGGTTAGATGTTGTAGTATATCCTATTTGATCCTGGGATCATGAGAATGAAAGTATTCTATAGGAATTGTGATGTGATTAGCCATTAAATTACTAGGATTCATTGGATATTGCGGGTTGCTGGTATAGTCTGACTATGCCTCATTTGTAGAATTGTAGTTAATATGGATATTTTTTTGGGTCATGATTGAAGTAATTGAAATGGATCAGATTACAGATTGTTTAACTCATGTTCAGGACAATCCAGTCTCCTCTTCTCGGTTACCTGACAGAAGCCCAGCACAGAAATGATAGTTGGTTCCCGACTGATCTGTTATGGCCCTAGAGTTGAGGTAGCAATTAGAAAAAAGTTAGACCAAAACGATAGTTCGGATGAGAAACGGATCCAGATCCCATGAAATTGGCTTGTAACTTCAAGTTGTGCAGTTATATTGTAGCTGTCCGGCCACAATTGCGTCCAAAATTGTTGTTATGCGCATATTTTAAGAAAATTTTTCCTTTCTTATCTGACCGTTTAATTCACTTTAACTAGATGTGGTATAGTTTATCAAGTCAATTTCACGAGATCTTAATCCGTGAAAAAACAACGAAGAAAAGGAATATTTGATACCTTGTTATTATAATGAGATGTTTATATGAGTGATAATAAATAATTCATTTACCAATATAAAAAAAAACACAACACTATCATAAGATTAATACATTTTTAAATTGTAACAAATTTTATTAAAATATCTTTTTTGGTAGAAAGGTGGAAATATCATAAGATTAATATCCTTTTTGTGATTTGATGAATGGAAGTATTCAAAGAACATAACTTCAGAATACCAATTAATATCTTATTAGAAGTGACAGGTTCTATGCATCATCATTAGATTCATTACAGTATGGCCAAAATCTTGGTTCACATGAAAAGGGTGATATTCCATGGAGGCAACCCTCATTGGCAAGCAACTTTTGTCAACGCAAAAGAGATGCCCTGCTACTTTCCTACTTCTTTCTGCTTTCGGTTCTGATGGCTAATCGGGATCGGAGATGCCGTACTAGCATGGGACACTTTGTTCTCAGGGACCATAGTTGAAAAGGAACGCCAATCCTATCTGCGCCCAAGGTGTTGAAAATTCTGGCGAAAATAAATCATCGTTGAATGAACAAATCGCATTGGTGGAGAAAGTTATATGCCATTTTCTTACCTAGATTTTGTGTGTGTGTAGATGTCTCAACAAAATTCAAATTCATTTTCTTTCATTGAGAATGAATTAGAACCTATAGAATAGATTCAATTTGCGTTATCAAATAAAAAAAATATTTAATATCATAGTCTTCTAAAAGAAGCATAAGAAGAACCCAATAAATAAACATGGAAAGCTGGCCTAAGAACACTAGAAGGAGGGAAGGACTCTTAATTGAAAGATGGGTGGGGTAGCCAGGGGAAGTAAGTCGGAAAAGAGGAGGAAGAAAGCCATAGAAGCATCTGATTCCATAAATTTGTGAAGGAGGCTTCTTTTGGTTCATGGAAGAGAGAAAGAAAGTGGCTTTGCTTCTCATCCACCCGCGGGAAAGCAAAATTCGAAATGGTATACTAACTGGCAGCATTTGTTCCATTAGAATCTTAATAATGTTGGGTTTTATTCTCCTTTAGGAAGCTTTTATTATGATTTGATGCCTTTTGTTTTCTTTGTGCTTTCTCGTCATTTAAGTTTATATATAAAAGAAAATCTTGGCTTCGTTGCACCATCTGGTTTAATTATCTGCCTCAACTACACATTGATATAAATTATGACAGGATGAGAAATTTTAAATATAAGAGGTAAAAAGGGAAAAGAGCAAATCATACCTTTCAGTTATGACCATTTTTAATTGTGAACTTTTCCTAAGCCTCATCAAGAAAGCATCATTCTGAACTTTAATAACTTGCAAATGGCACCGACTTTCCCTAATGATCTTTTAATAACTTACTTTAATTACTAACATCATTTAACATCAGACTGCACTTAAAATGTTTGATCTGATATCTGCAGCCAATTGCTATCTTCCACTTTCTTGCTTTACCCGTAATTTCTTCATAAATTATGAATATCATTTCAAAGAACTTGGGACATGAAACTGCTGCAAATATTTAGCCGTTGCTCTGTTTACTCTGATCAAGGGTTCTCTGTTTTAAAAGGAATTTCTAGACAGCTTGCTGTCAAGTGCTTGGGTAAGTATTAAAACCTGTAGGCCATGCTCAACAGGCCAACTGGTTAACAGAGCATACGCATCTTCACAGTGCTTTAGTTATTTGTGCCACCCATTTTGTGTTTACTTCAGGCCACCGCTTTACATGGAAATTAATGTGGCTGGAACTTCATGTCAATCCAAAACAGGCCTGCACCGATATATGATTAATATAAGATATGACTATGATACATCAGACGTACAGTAGATTCAAAATTTTATGATAATCTCATCTCAAAGAGAAAACATGCCTTATGAAATAAAGTAAAGTTTGGAACCAGAGTTTATGTGAAATCAGGTTCACCTTTTCCCTGCTGTAAAGGAAAGAAATTGACGATAAACAAAATGCACTGCATAAAGAAATTGGGTTCACCTATGGGTCTTCACTAGTGAGTGTGATAGTTTAATTTTCTTTCACATGCTACAAATAAGCACCAACGAGTTAAGACAATTTCAGTGTACTTGTTGTGCTTAACTTTCTTTCCTTAAAGCAATAGAAATGTTGGTGGCATTTCATAAACATAGCTCTTTTTTTCTCTGTCTTGACATAATAATGATACATCTCCTCTCTCTGCCCCCACCCCTTTCATAAATGCCAAAGCATCATAGCATATAACCTTTCAGAGCCTTCTTCCTTTCCTAACAAAGTACAAACTCTATCAAATTTTGTTTGAAGTGATTAATTTTTCTAATGTTTTGATTTTAATGCACGTGCCACGCTCCTATTGCCATGCTATAACCATTGGCAATGGCAATTGTAGGAACACCTAAACCCTAAACCTTGCCCTTTCCTACCCACTTTACTCACCTCCATAATATTAAAACGAAGAAACGATGCAATTTCCCATTTCAATCCTCCATCTTTCTCACCCACCTTCTCCTCAACCTCAAAGGAGTTGAAGTTTAAAAGCAATACGTGCCAACTTTCTTTTGTAGAAGTTCGTCTCTCTATCTTCCTGTCTGTTTGATGCAGATTCTCTAAACCACCAATTCTTCTCTGTTATCATTATCCAAAGATGAAAGGCATAGATATCTTCTGTGCTTCCCAAGCCTCAACAGCCATATGTCTAAGTATGGATGAAGCCTCTTCCTCCTCCTCAGCTTCCAACACCATTCAACTTGGCGGCCGAGCCATCGACCGCCACAACCCCATTATTACAGATTCAAGAAGAACCACCCCTAGAGCTCTTATAACCCCATCATCTTCTTCTCAGCCACCCATCGACCCCAAACCTTACCATCATCACCAAAAGTCCAAGAAAAACTCTTCTTCAAAGCCAAGTGAGCAGAACAAGAGAAATTCAACGAAGGGTCATGATCAGAAGAAGAAAAGTACTGCAGGAAAGCTGACTGAACATGTCACCAACAGTTACTCTTCTAGGCCAATTGATAGTGTTCTGAGGAGTTGGGTTAGGCCACCAGCTGATTTAATCACGCCTCCAGGTTCATCCAGATATTTGCTCACTGACACTGCCATCTTGGATGGTTTATCGGATTATGACCGGGATTTGGCCTTAACTCCGGTTGATAGTAAGAAGGCTCAAGTTGTTCATCAAGATGAAACCAACCATGCTTCTAAAGCCTCTAGCTCTTCTCTCCCGAAATCTGCCTCCTCAGACCAGGTTAGTTGTCTCTTTGTCTCTCTTGCGCACTTACAGGGCTTTATGGTTCTTGTTTAGGATTCTCCATTTCCATGCCAATTTGTTTTTTGTCAAGCCTCTGATTAGACTATATCAGATGTATATAAGCAAGTTTTGTTTATATTTTTCTCATTTATGTCTAAACACTGATAAGAAAATCTGGCGGCGTGTGTAATAATAGCTGATGCAGGAAATTGAATTGGACCATTGACAGTGAACTATTCCCAACTTTTGGGTGTGATTTGAATGAATTTTGTTGCAGGTTGTGGTATTGAGGGTTTCTCTGCACTGCAGAGGCTGTGAAGGAAAACTGAGGAAACATCTCTCTAGAATGGAAGGTATACAAGTCACCTACCTCTCATAAAATCCGTAAAACTCTATTTATGAAGATATATTGTATGGGCCTTTTCTTGTTTCATTTCTAGACACATATTACAGTGAAGCCATTTCCCTAATAAGGGAACTAAAAATTGTTTGTTAAATTGGCAGGAGTTACTTCCTTCAACATAGACTTCGCAGCAAAAAAGTTGACAGTAGTCGGAGATGTGACTCCATTGAGCGTATTGGCAAGCGTATCAAAGGTGAAGAATGCACAATTTTGGCCAGCAGCTGGCTCTGGCATCGCTGAAACAAAGAAATAAAAGCAATCTTACTGAAGAAAAAGAAAATAGATATTGGTGTAGCGGTATGGTTTGAGTGTGAATTAGATAGTCATTTAATTAGTGTAAATGCAACAGTTAGTGTATCTGTAGCTGCCACTTGGATAATGGAAAGCACTAAAGAGGTAGGAAAATCTGCTTGGTACTCTTTTCCTGTACCATCTGAGACTTGCTCTCTCCAAGTGAAAGAAAAAAGTGTGGTCTGAGGCTTTTGTATCGGACTTATTTAAATTTGCATGGCCATATTGGCCCATTCTCATATTCCTTTCCCCATGGTTTTCCCACAATATATTTCTATGCCTATGTGCTTCCCTGCACCCTTAAGAAACGCTGGGAAATCGTAATCATTTTGATAGTTGGCCAAATGTAAACAC
>JASKGM010004880.1:0-44414 GCA_034509205.1 Ceratonia siliqua
GTCTTCGACCCCCTCAGTCACTACGAACGCCCCCGATCAGTGCAATGGGATGTGTCTATTTATCTATCTCTTGACTCAAAATGGGAGCAAGTTTGAAAAAGGATCTTAGAGTGTCTAGGGTTGGGCCAGGAGGGTCTCTTAACACCTTTTTTTTTCTTCTCATCAAAGTTATTTCACAAAGACTTGCCATGGTAAGGAAGAAGGGGGGAACAAGCATACTTAGAGAGTGCAGTAACCCTTACAAAATAAGAACAACAGACCTTTATCAAAGTAAAGACTCATTGTGACAACAAGCAGACACCACCGATAGTGACTAATCACAATACTGTTTTGGATTTAAACTAGTTTGAAATACACCCAGATTTCAAATGTTTGAAGTTTGCTCCTTCAGGTTTATAAAAGGCCATTCTCACCATACTGGAGGCAGAGTTCCTTTGAGAGATAGAAGAGCTTTTGAAAACACTTGCTTGTAATATCTCAAAGCTTTCTGTCTTTCATTTTCCAATTTCTAAGTTCACACTAATTTGTAAGTACCTTATTTTTACAACACTTTTGTAATATGTTGTTTTATGCAATACAATATGAATTTCTACAATACTTTCATATTCTAATTATTGTCTTCGATCCTGCTTTCCTGGTTTCAGAGCTTTGTTCTTTAAAGTCCTATAGAGGTACTATATCATAATTAATTATAGATAACTCTTTGGATAGTTAAACTCTTTCATAACTTAGCGTTGGTCAGGCTTGGAGATCTATGTTGGCAAGCCCATAGAAATGAGGAAGAGCATAAGGGTGGTTCTGATAAGTCTCGAATAAAGATTAACCTTGATAGAGTATTATTTAGAAATATTTATGAATAGTATTTTTAGAAGACTTTCACGTAGAGGTAATAGTGTCACAATCAAGAATCATGACCATAGAAAAGAAGAAGAAGATATAGCAGAAAGTAGTATTAGTATACAACAGTCATTTTTAATACAAGAAACTGAGAGAAACTTAGACTCTTGGACATTACCTAAGTCATTAATTAGATGAAAAATTAGATTGAAGGATCTTTGTTCTTATAATATTTTAGGTAGAGCTATCAAAATAAGCTAAGTCTGCTAGGTTAGCCCACCTAACTATACAAATGGGGTAGATTAGGTTGAAAATTCTACCATTTTGGTGGACTAGTTGTGCCTTGCCTTGCTTGTGGTGGGCTAGGGTAGGATGACCCTTTGGTTTTATGGCCAAAACGCTTTTCCCTTTACCTCTTTGTCCTCCTTCCCCATTCCTAATTCCTTCAAATGGAAAAAACCCTTTCCCCGTCGAGCACTCGAGTAGTAGCCAAGCTGAGGCAATAATCACTAGACCACGACTATGACAGCAACTATGTCAGTGAGCGACGATGACTCCTCTAACCATAGCGAGAAAACCCACAAGCTGAACCTCAAGTTTCTTCATCATACATTAAGTTGTAGCAAGTTAATTTATTCCCCTTATTCAGATTTATGTTTATTGTGGGATATAGGATGATTGTTGTTATAGGTTTTAGGGATGCTTTTAGTGTATTTCTAGGAAGGTTTCCCTAAGATTTTTGTTATCTAATTTAGGCTTGAATTTTTGGCATTGTTCTAGGTTTTTTAGAAGATTCATTTCAATGATATTTCTATAAAGGTTTGAGTTACTATGTTTGGGGAATTTTCCTTTAATTTCTATTATAAAATCTTTGTTTTGGCTCTTCTAATTTTTTGTTTTGGCTATAGTCTGATATAGGGAGCTTAGTCTCTTAGTTTCTATTTTAGCCGTTCTAAAAAATGATTTTGAACTCCTTTTTTCAAGCTGTTCACAGAATAAGAATACTGTTTTTTAATAAAATTTTATAGTTTTAACATGCTGGCCTGCTTAATCCCGCAACCCTTAGCAAGGCAAGTTAAGTCGAGGTATTAAGCCCGTCCTGCTCTGCCAAGGCCCACCTTGATAACAACTCTAATTTTAGGAGTTGTTTAGTATATTACTAGTTGAAATATTAAACTTTTACCAAGATATGATAAAAAAATGTTGAAACTTACAAAGATATGCTAAAAACAAGTAGATGCTTGAAAATAACGTCAAAGTTTACAAGTTTTCGAGCTTCTTTTAGTCTTGATAAACTTTTACACTTTGCCTATTCTATTGAGACATTGACCTATTATAAAAGTGCTAAGTCATGCTTTTTCATATTTCAAAGTGTCTAAAGTCTAGGCTGATTCCAAATGTTTTGAAGTTTGAATCTTGTGTAAAACATGCTTATGACAGACAGGATTCCTTTACTTTTGCTTTTATGTTGCAAGAACCTTTACTCTTTCTTTTACTGATAGATTTCTTTTGCTTTGTTGTCAAGATTTCCTCTACTTGCTTTTGTTGTCTTCTGCTGAAATTAGTAATTATTCGAATTGTGCTAAATTATTAAGGTCGATGACAAAGCAATCATCCTCATTTTGTAGCATAAATCATGATGTTGTATCATTTTGTTTGTTCTCTATTAATGGAGCCTTTGGGTGAATTCTTCTTTGGATGTGGTTGTTGATAAATATGCCATTATTTGTGACTTTATTGCCAGAAATTGAATATTTTGTTGGGTGGTTTTCTTTATATGTTGCGGGTTTCCTTAACACCATTTTGTTATGACTTCCTTACTAACAAGTTGGGGATTAAACTTAGACCACCATTTGACACTGTATTCCTGGAGATGGTAATGTTTTGACAATTGTGTAGTCTCATGACATAATCCATGTGACTCTAAAATTAATACAAAGTGTAAGAGTCTTGTGCATTCCACAAATTTAACTTTACTTTTGAATAACTGGTAAGATTCTATGGCATATCGAGGAAATATGTTGAGAGTTGGCCTAAAGATATAAAATCAGTATAAGAACCAATGAGGGAATGTTGTTATACTTCTGCAGAACCATACAAACCAAGAATGTGTTGCTGGTTTAAGAAAAAATATGTTGTATATGCCTTTTGATAATTTATGTAATCAAAGGCTTAGGGTTTATATTTTCTTGAAAAGACTTGTTGGGTATATAATGATTTGTGCCATTAGGAAGGAGTTATTATTTGGTTGATTTCAATTTTGGAATATAGGATTCTCTGGGGTTTTGTTGAGTCATATTGGTGTGTTAATGCTATTAAGTTTGTATTTACCAAGATAAACTCATGAAGGTACGATCCTTCTCCAAAGATTCTGGTAAAAAATGCTAGTTTGTTGATGGGAACAATTCTATAGCAAGTTCTATTGGTGATGCTTTTAGGCCATCCATTTCAAGTTCTATGCATATTAGTGGGGTATTGAATTCTTTTTTAATGTATGAAGTGTTTGCTTTGATAGGTTTTCGGGATGGTTTTGTTGGAGATCATGTTGATGGTGATGCTGTTTTTCTCAAGGTCTGTTGACAGGTTAATGGGGAAAATCTATTTTGAGAATGTGCTAAAGTTGGCCTTATGTGGTGTGAGGAGGATGATGTTTGTTGAGATTGTTGTAAGAAAGGAGTTCTATGTTGGTGTTTTGTAAGAAAGGAGTCCTTTGTTGTACATCACTCATTCTCTTGTAAGAAAGCGAAGAAGAGCACTTTGTTATCCTTTAATATGATGAATATTAAAATCAAAACATAATAAAATAGCTTGCCATCGGTCAAAAATATGTTTTGAAACAAGATTTTGTACATCATTTTGTAAAACATATTTTACTGCTTTGCAATCTATTTTGAGTTAAAAAATTTTATTAAATAAATCATTTTGAAATTTTGTAATGCATAAAATTATAGATAAAATCTTTTTTAATAGTAGAATAATTTTGTTGCTATTTTGTCTATACTCCTAAGTGATATCGTACTACTTGCTCTTTTGTGAATTGTGGGAGGACTTACTTAAGTATCCGTCTAGACCCTAATTCTGATGCATTTGTCTTTACTATCATAAGAGCTATTGGATCTAGGATCTCTAGACATAGGAGACTTTCGACTTTCAACTTGAGCATTTGTATAACTTGTGTCATTGTTGATTTCAAGCAGGTGGCTAATTTTTTAGTCTTTTGAAGAGGGGTTTACGAGGGAGTTCTTGGAGGCGAGAAGCTAGAAGATCAAGATTTTCGGGCTATCACTATTTTATTTCTGATTCTCTTAAATTTTCATCTTTGGAATTTGTTATGTTGGTTGTACCTTTGACTCTTGTTTTTACAACTCCTTTAATGGGGTAGATTTTTCATCTCAGATTACAATTAGAACCCACATGTAAATTGACTTGATTTCTTTTATTCATTAATCTTAATTGATTATTGTTTAATCATTTGCTCTATTTTATGTTCAATGCTTCTAATTAATTGGCCACTAATTAGATTGATTTGGGAACTCGAATGAACTTGAAGGGAATTTTGGGTTTAGCCTTGAATAGAGTAACATATGATCAATGAGTGGAATCCTTAAGATCATGTAACATTGGAATATACTAACATGACATGTGTAGCCATAGAAAGAGTTTAAACTTAATGAATTCTTGATTAATAGTTACTCATATGAATATAGGGTACCTTTGATTAAGGATATTTCTAATTGACCATAGGATAAGGCATTTAGATAGATTAGGGGTCTTGGATATCAATTGAAATAATTAATTGAGTGAGGGAGGAATGAGTTAATTCTTATGAAGTGTGGGGGAAGATTGTGGTCACAGACTTGTTAAACTTAGTGAAACTCATCTCTTAGTTGATTACTTTAGATTTACTAATAGTTTTTCTCTCCTTAATTTAATTAATTACAATTGGTTAGCTTGATTAAGGTTGGAAAGGATAATTTTAATACTTAATAGCTTAGTAGTAAATCCTTATGGGAATGATACTCTACTCATCACTTTATTACTTGTTAAACAATAACTTGCACTTGCATTTGTGATTATGGACAACAAGTTTTCGGCATCTAAGTGGTAGCATGCGTAGTGACAAGAACAAGGATTCTATCCTCTATGACCTTGAGATGGAAAGAACTTTTAGAAGAAATAGGAAGGAATGAACTCAAGCTTTAATCCAATAGTGTGCAATGGCTGAAGTACTAGATGAAGAGCAGCCCCTATCACTTCAGGATTATGCCACCCTTTATGTGGATAGAGTTTAGTCAAGCATCGTTTGGCTAAATTTTAGGCGAATAATTTTGAAATAAGCTGGTGATCATTCAGATGATCCAAACATAAGTTCAATTTAGGGGTATGCCTCATGATGATCCACACTTTCATATTGCCAATTTTACAAAAATCTGACACATTCGACATATTGGGGTATCTTTAAATGTAATTTAGACAAGTTGTTTCCATTCTCATTCTTAGACAAGGCAAAAAGTTGGTTGAATTCATTACCTATTGGGTCTATCACCACATGGAATGCTTTAGCATAGAAATTATATTACCTTTCTCACTGTTAAGGGGAGAAATATTATGACAGTGAGCAATTGCATTCATCTTCACTTAATCTTCCACCACATTCCCAAATCACTTCCCATTCATAACAAAGCCCAATAAACCACTCAAATTGTACTTAGGGAGAGATGAGTCTGGACCCATCTAACAACATTTCCAACCATTGGATTTTACTGCTACTAAAGCTCATAAAGAACCATCATGTATAGAATTCAAACCTAACATTTCCACTAATATTACCTTACATGTAGATGAAAATAGCTCTGCTTTACCTACTATAGAAAACTCAAATCTTAAAAGATAGGAGTTGGTTCTAAGCCATGAATGAGGAAATGAGAGCTCTTAAGAAAAATAAAGCTCGGGGCATAATTAGCAAGCCTCCAGGAGTGGCACCAATTGGGTGTAGATAGGTCTTATGAAATATAAGGTGGATGGAACTTTAGAATGGTATAAGGCAAGGTTGATAGCAAAAGAGTGTGCTTAGAAGCTGGGGATAGATTACATTGAAAGTTTTGCTCCTGTGGCAAAAAATAACACAGTTTAGGTCTTGTTAGCCTTTCCTATCTACATTAATTGGTCATTAAATCAATTTGATGTAAAAAAGCATTCTTGCATGGAGATGTAGAAGAAATAGTGTACATGGAGCTACCACCAAGGTTCAACATGATCTTTGGTAACAATAAACTCTATAAACTCAAAAAGGTGCTTTATGGGACAAAACAATCACCTAACACATAGTTTGTGTGATTTACCAGGGCAATGAGGAAGATGAACTATGTGTAGAGTAGAGGGAATAACACACTCTTCATTAAACATTCACCTAAGGGAGGAGCTTACAGCTCTATTGGTGTATGTTGATAATATCAAAGTGATAGGAAATGATATGATCAATAGAGAGAGGCAAAATTCTAAGTTGTTCCAAGAATTTAAAATGTAAGATTTGGGAAAACTAAAGTAATTTCTAGGTATATAAGTTGGCTACTCTATGGAAGGAATCTTTTTATTACAACGAAAATATGTCCTTGATCAGTAAAAGCACATAGGGACATTGGGGAGTAAGCCAATGGGCACCTCTATTGATAGAGATCACTGTTAAATGAAATAAAGGGAAATGCCTCCATAGGCAAAGAAAGATAGCAGAGATTAGTGGGAAGGTTGATATATCTCTCAATACTAGACCAGACATTGCATATGCTGTGAATTGAGTCAGTTTATGCTTAATCCAAGAACGGACCATATGCAAGTAGTCCAAAGGATCCTACAATACTTGAAATCTATGCCAGGATTAGGACTTCTCCTGTAACCAAATAAGAAGTTGTCATTAGAAGGATATGCAGATGAAGATTATAGAGGTTCTTTAGTTAATTGACATTCCACAATAAGGTACTGCACCTTTGTTGGTGGTAACTTGGTGACTTAGAGAAGTAAGAAACAGGGTGTGGTAGCAAGATCAAGGGCAGAATTAGAGTTCAGAGTTATGGCTCTAGGAATTTATGAGTTACTGTGGCTAAAAATCATTCTAGATTATCTGAGGTTTAAGAGGAAAAGACCAATGGGCTTGTATTGAGATAACAAGTCAACAATTAGTATTACCCTTAATCTAGTTTAGCATGATTGTGCAAAACATGTGGAGACTGATAGGCTTTTATAAAAGGAAAGTTGGAAGATGGCATAATCAATCTCCTACACATCCGGATTAAAGATCAAATAGTGGATGTGCTTACTAAGGGTTTGCCAAATCATAAGTTTCAGGAGTTAATCTGCAAGTTGGGATTAACGGACATTCATTCACTAGCTTGAGAGAGTTTTAGCGATATTCCTTCCTAATTTATAAGGATTATGTTATTCTTTCCTAATTTATAGGTTCTTCATTGCATAGAATAATTTTTATTTATTTTCTTGTATATTTGATATGATTCTACTACCAATCCTCCATGATTATATGAGAATCTTTGTTGTATCTCTTGTATATATATAGATAATTGCCTATAATCATAAGGATACAATTCTTGTTCCTTAGAACCATCTTTGTTTAGTGATGCATCTATTTCTAATCCTTCTTTATTTTTTATCTTGATGGCTTCTAAAAGGGGATTTGTGGTTTCTATTTCACTCCCATCTAGTGTTCTCCATACTTGGGTAATTTTACTAGTTGTATTTATTGTAGGTTCTTGTGGTACAAAAGGATTTTGTAAATTGTTGTTTATTGTGTACATCTTAAATTACTGAAGGAAATAAAGATTTTATTTTAATTTCCTTAAATAATCATAATATTCCTATAACCACTTATCTCTTTGTTGTTTGGTAAAGGTAGAGAAGTGCCATTTTCTTTGGTCTTGGTTATGTTGTCCTAAAAATTCTTCTCATAATAGTTCTTTATTTATTTCAAAGTCTTTTATTATTACTAAAACTTGTGATCTTGTTGGAGAATTTTTTGGGGATTCTTCATGATATATAAGTTATTGTATACTGAGTCTAATGTTTACTCTTGCTAAATTATAATATATAGTGGAAGCAGTTTTTATTGACTTTAAATCCACGGAGTGTCTCTAGGGTTGTAAGTTTTCTCTTGGTTAAGAAATTCTTATAGAAGTTGTTCTTTTAATCTGACGTTTGACATTTCCATTTTTTTTTCTATTATTTGATCTATTTCTATTTACCCTACTCTCTGTGGGGACAAGACTTCTCCTAAGTCCTAATTTGGTGAAGGTTTTGGTATCATTTCTTCATGTTTTATTGGTTTTGGGGTTATAATTTTTTTATCTTTGTAGATTGGCTTCAATAATTATTGTTTCATTTCTTGGTGATACTCTTTTTATTCCTATGTTCATTACTTCCTTTAATAATTTATAATGAATTATATATATTATTGCTATCTCTTCAAATCCATTTTTAAAAACTTCTACTACTCTTATGTTGAATACTAAGGCTTCTTTTATATATTTTTGTGTGTAAACTTATCTCGTAATTTGGAAAGCAATTAAACTATACTGGCCATTTGCTAAATTTGATTTTAAACATGTAATTATTGAATCTTTAAATTCTAATTCTCTAGTTTTGAGTAATAACATCATCAGTTGGTTTATTCCAAGTCTTCTTAATGGTTTTATAGCTTCTTAAATTAAACTTGTGTAGAATGTTATATCCATATGCAACATGTTGATCTATTTATTCTCAGTCTAATTGTCTAAGAGTTTCACATTTTTTTACCTAAAGATCTTGTTGTTTCAATTGTTTGTATACGTCTTGATTTGTGAAGGTAAAAGTTGAAACATGATAGATTTCTTTGTGTTTTATTATTGGCATATTCCATTTTGTTAAATTTCTTTTAATTTCTACTATCATTAAATCTTGATTATGCCTTCTATCTTAATCTTCATTATTCCTATGTTGATTAAAGGTATGGGGGTGGACTATCAGAGTGGTGCCTAATGTGAACCTAAAGGGGTGTCAAATTAATTATTGTAGGTATAGTGGTAACTAAAGTTTAGAGAAAGGATCATTCCTATGGAAGATTGATTCTAATTAATTAGCTACAAATACTAACTAAAGAAATTAAATGCTAAATATAAGAGGGGGTTTTTGTGAATGATGGAAATAAGTAGAACCAAGAATTGTAAATACAAAGGAAAATAACACTAAAGACAATAATGAGAAAAATGGTTAAAGGCTCATTCTCCACCATTAGACATTAATAATGATCTTGATACTAACAATATTCCTAACTCCTTATTCAAATTACCAACCTTAAATAGCAACAAGCTCTGCTACCTTAATCTTTCCTTAGATTTTCATTAAATAGAGACGGTGCTCTCTATTCACTCTTTATTTATTAAACAACCTTGAAACGATGCTCTCTAGATTTAATTCAATGGAGGCATTAAGTAGAGAAAGATAGGTTGATCTAACCAACAACCTCACACACGCGGATTATTTAACTTATACTATGTTATACTTCACAGTTAAAGGAAACTCTATCGTAATAATTAACCATGAATTGCTACTCATGAATAGGAAAATATAATGATTCCAGATTCAATCCCCTATTCTAGCATTAGATAGTTATCAAGTTCATTCAGTTGGCCACCAAAACAAATCAAAGCAACAATCATGAACAAATCTCACAGAAAAACATAGGCAATCTTGCAAGTAAAGTTAGAGAATATTATTAAAGAAATCAATCACATAATCATGTCTAGGGCTTTGAGTTCAACCTTAACCAAAAGGGTTTTAGACAAGCAACATCAGAAAATCAATCAAAATATAATCCATGAGCATTATGAACTCAAGAAAATAAGAGAAGTAGAGAAAGATGAATGGTGAAACTCTTCGAAGATCTTCTATGCAATTAATCTTCTCTAAATCTAGCCCTTGAAGCTCCTATTCTCTTCTCTTCCTCTCTTCTATTATTTCTTTTTGATTTCCTAGTTGCAAAACTTGCGTTTATGATGTGAGAGCGCTTTTTTTAAGTGACAGGACACGAGCGAGTGATGCGGCCTTTGGTTCCTAGGCACTACAGTGCCCAGCCCTAAAATAAACAATTTGGGGCAAATCATACTAGGGCACTATGGGCCCACTATAGGTTGGCATTAATAAGTTTCCAGGGTGCTACAGCACCCATGTCTCTGCCAGGGTGCCTGTTTCTCTTCATTTTGGGCACCGATGCCTCTAATATTTAGGCGCTAAGGTGCCCAAGTCTCGGGAAATTGGCCTGAAAGTGTTCTTTTTGTTCTTTAACTTGCATCTAAGCTACTAAAACATATCCAAACTCACGCACTTTATCTTTAATTGATTTCAAGCCTCCAAAACACCTGTAACACAAGAAATTCAAGAATGAAGGAATCAAATGTAAGAGAATTCAACATAAATTTATATCAAATTATGCACTTATCATTGCCTCTTCTTGTAAACCTTCTAAGTAAATGTCCCATAGATTAGTTTAAACCTAGATCATGCTAAGATAATTCCTATAAAATCTATTGGGACCATTGCTACTGTGGGATTCACTTAATCAATATAGCAGGCTGACCAACACAACACTCTACAGCTGACCAATGCTTTGTTCTTTTAAGAGTTTATCTTATTATGATCTTGATCTATACTAATATATTTCACGATCTTGATCTATACCAATATATTTCACTTTCTACCTAAAAAGAAGAACAAGCAAGGCTATGATACTAGGAATTGACAAGATCAATATGAAGAAAATAAGCATAAAAGATATGATAAAGAAAAAGAGATGGTGAAATATATATGTTATATTGAAATATTAAACTTTTACAGGAAGAAGGTTGAAAACAACTTCAAAGTTTACAAGTTTTTTGCTTTTATTGCAATCTTGCTAAATTTGTACTCTCTGCTTATTCTATTGAGACATTAATATATTTATAGAAGTGTTGAGTCGTGATTTTTTGGATTTCAGAGTGTCTGTAGTCTAGGCAGATTCTAAATGTGTTGAAGTCTAAACCTTGTGTTAAACGTGTTTCTGACAAGATTCCTTTACTTTTGCTTTTATGTTTCGAGCACCATTACTTTTTCTTTTGCTAACAAATTGCTTTTGCTTTTCTATAAGGATTTCCTTTTCTTTCTTTTGTTGTCTTTTGCCAACATTGGTACTTATTCGAACTGTGCTAAATTATTGAGGTTGATGCCAAAGAATTTGTCCCCATTTTGTGGGGTAAATCTTGATGTTGAATCGTCTTGTTCGTCCTCTGTTGATGGTGCATTGTTTGATAAGGCTTATAGCTTTTAGGTAAATTCTTCTTCCTATATGGCTATTGATAAATCTACCATTATTTGTGACTTTATTGCCTGAAATTGACTATTTTTTTGGGTTGTTTTATTTACATATTGCGGGTGTCTTGACACCATTTTATAATGACTTCCTTACTAACAAGTTACAGATTAAACTCGAACCACCATTTGACACTGCATTCCTTGGTGATCTAGTGTGGTATTAGAGATGGTAATGTTTTGGCGATTGTGTTGTCCCATGACATAATTCATGTGACTCCATAACTAATAACAAAGAGTAGGAATCTTGTGTTGGATCTAGTTGTTTATCTTAAGAGTTTATGGTACAAGCAAGAGTTTTAAAGTTTTTAAAAACATTCAAGCTTGCAAACAAGTAGAAACAAAACACATAGGCAAATAACTCACAGCTAGAGAGAAGTAAAATATATAAGCATTTCACATACCTCTTATAGTCACTTTAATCTTCTAATATACTTCCCAACCAAGCGTATTAATGGCTTATTCTTTGGGAAGCACCAATACACAAAACCTATGGTGAAGAAGCTTAGTGATTGGAATAAACAAAAGATGAAATAAAATAATTGATAACTTTCAAAGTAAATTAGAAAGCCTTCCCCTTTGTTCCTCTTAGTATGGCGTGAAGACTCTATAGTGGCACACCAAAGAATTCACTTTTTCTCTTTCTTAAATATTCACTTGTATGGCCACAACAGGGAGATGTTGCATATATATAGTATGCTAACCCTAGGTCATATGAGAGCATTTGAGTGTAATTCAAAAGCTCAATCCCTAACCATTAGGGATTCACATGCCTACTAATGGGGAATATTAGATAATCAAATTATCTAATGATTTATCAATTAATAATCATATTATTAATTTTGATAATAACATATTTTATTTAACAATTAAATGAAACATGTGTGTCTTTCTAATTAGTCATGCTGTAAAATTAAAAATTAAAATAAATGAATTTTACTTAATTAAATCTATTAGACTTAGTTTCCTAGTAAATGTAGGTTACCTAAGAAATTAAAACTCTTTTAATTTCTAACCTTTATTCACTTAGATGATTAAGATAATTAGGAGGCAATATATTTGACCATATCAAGGACCAATTCTCCACTTTTGGCTGTCTACCTGTCCATCACATGGGGAGAAAGTTGTTTCACAAGTTTGAATAATTGAAACTTTGCAGCAACATTATGATAAATAATTAAAAATTAGTTTTATCCTAATAAAATGCTATAGCCAAAATTTCTAATTAAATGGAGATTTAATTTTATTATAATCAACTTCTTCAAACTAAATATTTGAACAGTTTAAATATTAATTTAAAGTAGCTAAATCAAAAATAATTACTAAGATAAATGTTGTCTAAATTGAGACAACACATGTCTTAATTAAGACAAACGTTTGTCTTAAAATTTCATTATCTAATTAAAACAACACATGTTTAAATTAGATAATTAATGTGAGAATTACTTTTTTCTCTTTGGTGAATAAAATGTTTCTCACATTTTTAAGCATGATTAGAACAACATTTGTCCTAAAATACCACTTTGTCTAAATCAAAACAACTCTTATCTTAATAAAAACATTAGCTGAAATGCTATTAATTAACTTCATCTTAAATCTATTCTAACTTAATGTGGATTGAATTCTCTAAAGTTATGTGGGGAATCTGTTTAGACATAAGAATTTCAAGCTCCAATAAATTTGGGATTATTTTAATCTTATTAAGATAATCAAATTTTATTAATCATGAAGTTATTTCCCCAAAAGAAAAATAGATAGAATAAACAAACAAGATAATCAAATATTGGGCTCAATACAAGCTAATAAAAGTTCATCTACTAGCACTTGATATACTTCTTTACCCTAAACTCCATCGAACATTTAACAAAATATGGTCATAAGGTTTGAAAGTGTCTCAATAAAGATATTTTCTCTCTTTTTTATTAATAACAAAGTAAATTTAGGCAGAAAAAGATAAGATTTAGAAAGAAAAAGATAAGGTAACATTTATAATATCATGTTTCTTACCATCTTGCAATTTAAATTATTGCTTTATCATTCGTAACCTTAGCTTTAGCTCATTGTTCTCAGCAGTAAGCCAATTTGTATCTCTTTACTCATAAGACACCAAAAAAAAAAAACTAACATCCTCCTCTTGTTACATAGTGCACCATTAGGAGGACAAAAGGTCAAAAAATTCTAAAGTGAAGGCAAAAAGTAGATAGAGGAACCAAGAACTAAATGATCCATAATATGTCGATGGTGAGACAAGGAAATACTTGTAACAGAGTTAATTATGCAGACAAAGATGTTGCTTCTGTTTGCAATGTTTGCACCTTCCTTTCAAGTTTAGCAATGTATTGCATCTTCCTCTCTTTTCAACTTGCAGTAAACTGCCTATTAGCCCATAGAAGTTAGATTTAATTATGGTCTAAAGTACAACAAATAAGGTAGTGAAATCCTCCAATTTTCGTATGTATGAGAGATATCATATAGGTCAAGGGATTTGATGGATATGAACCTAAAAGGATAGCAATGAATTTGTTAAAGTACAAAGGCACATACAAAGGTGACTGCTAGGGGGGCCATTCAACCGAAAAAACTCATTTTGTAATATCCATCAACCCCCTTTAGGGGATGCGGGGGCTGGAGCACAAAGTTAGAAAATGGAAAGTTTTTGAACTAAATAACCAAATCCCATAAAAGATATTTACAAATTAAATATGACAATGATACCAAAAATGTTACTTTTACAAGCCATTACATAGTTATAGTCCAACAAATTGGATGTGACAGCACCTTCAGTAAGATATGATAGATTCCATTAAATTCAACAATGTGAGCCATAATAGTAATAAAATTGTGTAATTTCTATGCAACATGAAGGAAAACCATCATAACAATTGATTACAAGTTTCAAACCAAACGCCTACCTAGTACCATGAAAAAAGTTCCTCTTAAGGGCAAGGTGCATTTTAGAAGCATGGTGGATCACCTTCTTATGAGAAAATTAAAATTTTAAACTTTTATAAAGTATGAGCTGCCTGATAACAACACGAAAACCACCTCCCTTTGATATTCTCACCAACTATTACTCAATTGTTCTTTAATTTCTAAAGTAAATCTTGCACCTTAGAGGATCTTGATCCATGAACTTCCAGTGACAAAGACTCCACAAATTCAAAAGTAATCAGATTATTTACAAGAAGTCTACCAATGAGGAAAAAGAGGGTTCACATTATTGGGATTTTGATTTTGATCAACGTGTGGTCACATTGAAACTAGATTCTTAAAACCACAAAAGTCAAATTATGTAAGATCAAAGTCACGAAAGTTATCAAATAATTTACATATATGAGCTAGACTCTTGATATGGTCACAATGAAACATAATTTTGGGGAAACTAATGTCAAACAAAATGAGCTAATTGGCTTCCAAAGCATCAGCCATGACTCAACTCGTTCGATTTACAGATCAGGACATGTTGGTCATGAATCATGCAAGTGACAATTAACAATTTTCTTTTGGGTTGAAAATTTTTTGACTGTAACAAAAATATACAAAATAAAATTCCATGGATACAGTATTACCCTCTACTTGTTTGAAACTGACAATAAGTCTCTTTAATGAACGGGGAGCATTAAAAAGCAAGGTGTGGATCCTCAACTTAAACATAATCTTTTCAAATTCTCATTGGCCTGATATGGCCAAAGGACAAGCCCAATGAACTTGGTCTCTCACCAAACAACGAGGGAGAAAGAAAACCTTTTCTTGAACTGTGGCAGTGTCAATAGGGCTACATCTTGGAGGTGACGATGAAGCCCCCGGTGTCGGTGTCTACGTCACCCGAGCTTCAACGCCATGGCACAATCGCCAGAGCAATGAAGGAGAAACTTCCAAGGGTCCTTTTGTAATTTCTATTTTTCCATAAATCAAATAATAAAGTTCAAAATTAAATTTAAATGCAACAGGTTGTTCAGGTTGTAGGTCATCCCTTTTAATCCCATTAATTAGGATTCAACGGATAAGCTTGCTACTTTGGGGATCCAATAAATGTACTTTTGTTGCTGTTGCCTATCGCCCACAAGTGTGGCAGTAGGATAGATGGGTCGAACTATGTGACCGTCTCCCTTAATTTTTTTTTCATGTTATTTATTAATTTTTGATTATTTAGTTCTTATTTATAGTATTTTTTTTAAAAAAATTTGAGATGTTTTTATATTTTTTGAATTTTCTATTGTTTTTAATTTTTAAACTTATAATTAATTTATCATTATTAAAAAAATTAAAAAAACATTTTTTTAAAAACATTTTAAAACTCCTCTGTTGCCCCATTTTGGGGTGGTAGGGGAGTAACCCCCCTTTTATTGTTACTTGGCAGCTTCTTTTCATCAAATTTGAAGAATGGAAAATTATGTTACATTTACACAAATTACATCAAATATGATGTTAATATGTGATAAATCAACACTAAATATTTAATCCTCGTGCAGCTTGTGCTATGGAAGTATTGAATAATCAACAGTTATCGCTTATGCAAGAAAATGAGATATTTTAAGTATGCAGAAAATAAACATATGACTAGGAGGGTCTTCATCAGTTTGAATTTTGAACATAAGCATTGAAAAAATTAACACATAAGCATTGAAAAAACAATTTGAATTTTGAACTTGTGTTATTTTAATCGCTTTCTAAAACATAATCACTAGGCGTGTCTTCATCAGTTTCCTCATCACTGTTATTATAATCCTTTTTTCTTCATCTTCTATGCCAATTGCTTCTATATCATCATCAACTTCAATTACAAAACCCTCATTCATCGATATGTCCACTTCTTCATAAGTAGGTGCAGTTGTGTCATCTCTTAAATCTCCATGATTCTGATCATCATCAAGAATTAACTCCAGAGAGTGATGAGGTGTGTCTTGGAATGGGGCATTTGGGGCATCAATTGTGTGCCTAGCCTTGATTTTAATCACATGTAACCAACCTCGCTTGTCTGTAGTTGTCTAGGGATAAGGTTCAAAATAAACGTGCTTTACTTGTTGAGCAAAGATTAAATTGTCATCCCTATTATATGTGGACCTTAAATTGACATCTACAAATCTAAGTTTCGGATAACTCCTTGTCCCACAATTAGAAGGATCAAACCATTTGCATTTAAAGAGTATTAACCATTTAATAAGTAAATTGTAATATTCCATAACAATAATTTCCTGCAAAACGCCATGATACAATGACTCAGTTTCATCATAATTAGATTCCTTAAGACAAACTTCATTGTTGTTTGTTTTTAGACCATGAGATCATGCTTCTCTATTGAACTTATGTCTGTTGATATTCACTAGGTCCCATATGTTCACCTTCCTTGCTAGGCCACAATCCAAAGATCTTAGAAGGTCGTCATCAGTCTCATTTGCATGGTTTGTGAGCTAAGTATATTTTAAAGTTAGTCATTTTATAAGCATAAATAATATTACATAACATATTAAAGATTGGATATGTAACTTACAAAATTCCTGAACAAATGAGGAAATCTATTAGAAATGTGTTTGTCAACCTCATTGCTTGACAGATTACCATGCTTGCAAATAGGCAAAAACAAAACACATAGGCAAATAACTCAAGGCTAGAAAGAGAAGTAAAATAGATAAGAATTTTATATACCTCTCATAGTCACTTTAATGTTGTAATATACTTCCCAACCAAACATACTGATCGCTTATTCTTTGGAAAGTACCAATCCATGAAACCTATGGTGAATAGGCTTAGTGATTGGAATAAAGCAAAAGATGAAAGAAAATAATTGATAGCTTTCAAAGTAAATTAGAAAGTCTTCCCTTTTCCTTCAAGTATGACATGTAGAAATCTATGAAGGCACTCAAACAAAACTCACTTTTGCACTTAGTGTTTTTCTCTAGAAAACTTGAGGCACTCTTATGGTGTTTTCTCCCTAATCTTTTTGGCAACAAGGAGAGAGGGGGTTAGGTTATATTTATACTAACCTAACCTTAGATCATTCCTTTGATTTATCAATTAATAATTGTATTATTCAATTGATAAATTCATTTTTTATTTTATTCTTAAATAAAACCTGTGGGGCTTTCTAATTGATCATGCTTAAATATAAAATTCAAATAAATATTTTTTTAATTAAAATTTTTTAACTTATTTAGTTTCTTTGTGAATGTATGTTACCTAAGAAATTAAAACGCTTTTAATTTTTGATCCTTTATTCATTAGGATAATTAGGAGAGAATCAATTTCCCTCATTTTGGGCGTGCACCTCTCCATCACATGGGAATGAGATTGTCTTATAAGTTTGAACAATTAAAAATTTGCAACAATATTATGATAAATAATTAATAAATTAATTTTATCCTAATAAAATGGTATAGCCAAAATTCCTAATTAATTAGGGATTTAATTTAATTTTAATTAACTTTTTCAATTAAATATTTGAACAATTCAAATATTAATTTAATGTGGTTAAATCAAAATTAATTGCTAAGATAAATGATGTCCTAATTGAGACAACACTTGTCTTAATTAAAACAAACATTTGTCATAAAATTCTACTGTCTAATTAAAACAACACTTGTTTAAATTAGACATCTAATGTGAGAATTATTTTTATCTCTTTAGTGACAAAAATGTTTCTCACATTTTTGAGCATGATTATGATAACATTTGTCCTAAAATAACTCTTTGTCTAAATTAAGACAATTCTTATCTTAATAAAAATATTTGCTGAAATGCTATCAATTAACTTCATTTTAAATTTGTTTCAAACTTCATGTGGATTGAATTCTCTAAAGCTAGGTGAGGAATCTGTTTGGACATAGGAATTTCAAGTTCTAATAAATTTGGAATTATTTTAATCTCATTATGATAATCCAATTTTATTAATTATGAAGTCATTTCAGCAAAGACTCATGATTGCACTCTTAATAATTCCTAAAATTACGATATGTCAATGTTGAACATTGATTTGTCTAATTTGAAAATCTAATATTTGTGAACCCTCGTAGCCATCGATTGACATAAGGTAAAATTATTGTTTTAACCCTTATATCAATTTTGTCCTTTGATCTCATATTTCACCTGATAAGTGACTATATAATCTTTATAACTTTTCTAAAACTATCTTGAAATGATGAGTAGTTAATTCATCATCTCACTGAGCCCAGATTTGTTACTTGTCTTCTTGAAATTACCAAAAGTAATATAATACTATGAACTCCACTTCCTGGATTTATGTTTCCATTTGGTCACTCCCACAATGATCCCAACATACAAAATCTTGAACAATGTCACACAATGGTCGTGCCCATAGTACATCAAAGATCACAATGGTCATGAACACGAGTCCATAATCCATCAGGATTTCGGTTCTACCACTAGCAGATGCAAGGTGTGTGAGTTCAAGTTCAAAGCAATAGTATTAACTTGAACTTGATATCTTACTTGATTCTAATTCATTTAATAGTATCATTACTTGAAGTTTAATGCTTCAATGATTTGAGATTCATCATTCCCTTATAAAGGAATCTCATTCTTGCTATGGAGGTAATACAAACACTATAGTCTTGTTTGAATGGAGTGACCAACGCTACTCAATGATTGTGAATAGTATTTTAGAGTCATCCAAGGATACATATCTCCTTTTGCATAATTATTATGCAAATGTATCTTTGTTTAATAGAATCTAGGAACCTTAATAGTTAGAAAATAAAGCTTACATAAATGAACTCTATATTTATTAATATTAAAATGTATTTACATTAAATTGAGGAATAAAACTTGCTTTCAAGGACAACCTATGCCAATAATGAAGTTATAACTTACTTTTGATAAGGTTGAATCTCTAGACAATTTAGCAACACATACAATGTTAGAGATGATAGTTCCTCATTAGTCAGATAACATTTACCCATGGTTCCATGGAGGTAAGCAAGATCGTTAAAGATTGAAAGAGGTTCACCGAATGAATTTTCCCCATAATCATCATTCCGAGATATTCGTCTAGTTCTTGATTGGACGTGAGACTTGAAGTAGTATGAGCAAAAAGTTGAAGTCTTTTCAAGAATATTTGCCTCGTATATAAATCCTTTCACATGAGCTTTGTTTTTGATCTTTTGTTTTAACGTGAGCAAGAACCTCTCAAAAGGGTACATCCATATATATTGCATAGGGTCATTCGCTAATGCTTCTTCAACTGAGTGAATAGGTAAATGTTCTATCACATCAAAAAATGTAGTGGGGAAAATCTTCTTAAGTTTGCATAGGATGAGAGGGATGTTATGTTCCATGACTTGTAAATTAGATTTACATAAAGTATAAGAAGAAAGATCTCAAAAAAATTAATTCAACTTGAACAGAGGTTACCAAATTGAAGAAGGTAACCCACTGAAGGCTATTGGGCAGGAGCCACCCTATAAACATATGACAGTCGTGACTCTTCATGTTTGTCAAAGTCTAAGAATTAGTATTGGCACATCTCCCTAAGTTTGATGCATATCCATAAGGAAGCTTCAAACTTTACACCCACTCACAAACTACATTCTTTGGCTCAAGAATTTGTGTAAAGTATTTTTAGTTTCATAACTCTACCATTGCCTAATTGTTGTAACTCCAAACTTAGATGCTTATAATAGATAGCTAGATCTATCATTTCCTTCATATTGTCTTTGGTCTTATCTTTGACATCCATCACCGTATTGAACATATTTCCAAACACATTAGCTTTTGTTTGCATCATATCTATGTTGTGTGGGATTTACAAAGCAGGTCAGTAAGGTATATCCCAAAAAAATGTTGCGTTTGGTCCAATTGTGTGTTATACCATAACCAGTAAAAGTTCCCCCCACTATCTGTTACTCTTACATGTCTTAATGCTTGTACATAGAGTTCATCTCAAGAAAAGCGCCTGGATAGGATGCCCCTCTCAGTTTTATTCTTCAAAAAGTTGTTCTTATTTCACTAAAAGGGATGCTCCATGGGCAAGAATTATTTATGGCAATCAAAATAACATATCTTCTAGCCATGTTTCAAATAAAATGACTTCGAACTGCCAATGCAAATTGGGCAATCTAGCCTGCCAGAGGTTTACCAACTCGGTAGCATTCCATAGGCTGGAAAGTCATTGATGGTCCACAAAAGAGCAGCTCGCATGATAAAGTTATGCTTCAATGAAATGTCATACATAAGTATCTTACTCCCACAGTAATTTTAGCTCCTTGATTAGAGGCTTCAAAAAGACATCAATTTTGCTTTTTGGATTATGTGGGCCAGGGATAATCAGTGTTAGAACATGTACTCTCTTCGAATACACATACCAGGCAGTAGATTGTAAGGAGTAATGATCACAAGCAAACAAGAATATGTCTTAACGTTCATTCCAAATGGACTAAAACCATTTACACACAAACCCAACCTAACATTTCTTACATCTAGGGCAAAATCTAGGTAAACATGATCAAAATGCTTCCATGTCTCTCCATATACTGGATCCGACAACACCCTAACTCACGTGAGTGTTCCTTATACCATCTCATGTCACCCAAAGATACATTAGATGTAAAAAGTCTTTGCAGTCTGGGAATGATGGGCAAATACCACATCTATTTGTTTGAAACATCCATAACCTTCCTTTTACCAACTTGCGACTATCTAAACAATGCTGCATCACAAAATCAACATTGTCTAGCATTTGCTTCATTGCCATTATACAACATGCACCCTTGTAGACATTAATCAATCTTCTTATACCCACAATCGATTTTAGAAATCAATTTTGTGGTATGGTACAAATTTGACTTATAAGTATGATAAATTGGATAGCCATGCCCCCGCAACATTATAGTCTAATTTAATGTTCAACAATCTGACAGAAGTTGAAATGACAGAGTGTGTCTCACATCCATCCCATAATGGAGACTGTGCAGCACTCAACATATCATAAAACTTGGCTGAATCTTTATTAGGATCCTCATATGCTTTACAATAGTACTCCCTTTCAAAAGATGGGTCAATAGCATATATAATCATCTGCTCGTACAGCTAGAAATATTGGGTCTTAGCCTCTTCCACAACTGGTAGGGGTAACAGTGGCAGGCTCTCTCTGTGATACACCCAATAATAGTAATTCTCCATAAAACCTTTCTTATATAGATGTACCCTTACATCATCTGGTATTTGATACTTTCGGCATTTACATTTAGCACATGGGCATCTAAACATCCCTCTAGCTTCAACACAAACATTAAATGTAAAAGTAAATTGAATAAATTCTTCAACACCCTCGCAAAACTTAGGTGTTATAACACTTCTATTGTTGGGATACAATTTATTATTCATCCAATGGTAATGCTCAAGGATCTTCATATTTCTTCAATATTCAACATTAATTGAAAAAAACTACATAATATACATACATCAAAATATATAAAATCTTATTATTAACTAAAACAATATTTATACAAATTTAAACAATATCATACATAGTTTTATTTATTAAATCAAGCTCTAAACATCATAAAATTTAAATTCATCCAAAAGTATTACAAAAAATATGAAAAAATTCATTCAAACACTCTACATCCATCATACAACAAAAGCCCCAAATAAATTTAACAAACTATAAACAATATCTAATTTATTAAATTAATCTCTAATCACCATAAAATTGAAATTCACCCAAAATAATTCCTACAAATATGGGAAAAAATATCCAAACACTCTACATTCATCATACAACAAAAATCTACATATACTCCAATTTGAACATTTCAATTCGAATTTGAACTTAACTATTACTCATCAAACTAAACCATGAAGCAACTTCTTACAATATCAAATACCTATTTATGAACATCATATATCCAAACAAAAGTAAAAAACAAAAACTAACCCATAAGTCCCAAATTTAAGAAGAAAATTCAAAGGAAGAAAAAGGGTAAAACTTTGGCCAACCTCAATTCCAAAACTTCGAATGGAGGTAGGAGATGGACTAAACACAACTTCACCTTGCTAGAAAATGTCTAAAAGTAGCTCAAGAGTCGAGTTGGAAGAGAAACTGGAGAGAAAACACATTTTACAGGAAGGAAAATGTTAGAAACTGAAATTGGAGGAGAGGGAGGGTATGCTGTCATATCTCCATATTTCTCATAGAGGTTCTCATGATACATTGTTCGTGAGACATCTTCTCATAGACATTATGTGAGAATTGATAATAAAATGATGTGTTTCAATTATTATATTGTTCTCATGGAACATATCCTTGAGAAAGTGCCTCACGAACAACATTCCGTGAGAACATATTCTCACCAAGTGGCGCCAGTTGATTCTCATGGATGTTCCCATGGCATTCTCATGGACTTTCTCTCAGATGCTTTGGTCATGAGAATTAGTCATTTTGAGAGAATATGGACCCTATAGAAGTTGAGAATCTAAATAGAAATACAAATTTAGAAGGAGACTCTAATGATGAAAACTTGTCAAGATTGACTGATGAAGCTGCATTAGAAATGGCAAGATATCATGATCAAATTATGAATTGGATGTGGCTACAACACTTTTAATGCCTGTTGTATTATTTATGTCTTTCTTATTTGAGTTTATGTGTGAACTTTGTTTATGAAGATCTATAATTGACAATACTTCTAATTTTATGTCTAGCGCATTATTAAATTTGACTTGTATTATTTTTTTAACTAAAATATTATAATTACTTTGTTGTGTTAAATAAATTACAAAATCATATGTAAAACTTTTGTCACAAAATTTCTTTTCAAATATTTTTCAAAACTTGTTTTGAAAAAAATTATTATTCAAACACATATTTTGTTTTTTGTTTTTTAGAACTATTTCCCAAAAAAATTATCCGAACATAATTTTTTTTATTCTTTAAAATTGATTTTAAAAAAATATTTTCAAAAACAATGAAACTCTTCAATTCTGAGTACATGACCGGTGTAGAAAACCGCCTTTAGATGACCTTCTACAAGCCTTAACAATTACATATACATTTATAATATGATGGAAGGTGCAATCTTTAGCATAACTTGCACAAGCGCATTTCAGACTGATAACTTGAAAGGTGGACAAACCCACCATTTAATTCAAAAACCTCCATGGCTATAATACTAAAGATTAAATGCCATAAATAAAGTTTACTATACAAACCAAAGCAGATTATTCAATTCATGACTGCACAACACTGACACAACATGCACCCCTAATCTAACTTTCCATGATGTCAAAGTCTAGCTCTATTCATCTTTAGAAAGTCTTCAAGTAACCTAGTGGAGAAAAACAAGTAAGATGGTGAGTCACGGAGTAAGTGAATGGGAAAGTTTTATACAATTGTAAGTTGTAAATATTAATTCATGAACTTTTGAATTCATAATATAACAAAAATATATAAGAAATATTCTTAACAAGATAATCAATTCATAAAAAAAATGTTTATGAGAAAATAAATGTAAATTAGGAAGGATAGATCCGATGCTCCTTCACATAAGAAACTCTGTTAGACACAAATTCAAATACAAGTATCCAAGGATTCTATTCAATTCAGATACAGGTGACAGATATCCTAAGATTATGTCAAATATAGATACAAGTGATAAATAAACCAATGATTATGTCAAATACACTATCTAGGGCAGAGCAAAGCTTTTATCCCATACATATATTCTAGACAAAGCATAGCTCTATGTTATATACAGATATTCGGGACAGAATAGAGCTTTGTGTCAATTACTATCTAAAATAGAGCAGAGCTTTATATTATATATTACTTAGGATAGAATGGAGCTCTGAGTCATATACAAATGTTCAGGATAACGTAAAACACTTTATTGCACACAAAAACATACTTGCGATATATACATATACATGAATGAAACTTTATCAGAAACTCATTTGAAGGTTCTTGTATTAAAACTAAATCATAAGAGAAAAGCACATGATCAGAGCCTCATCAAATTATTAACTAATTAAAATTTACAAAAGCTTAATCCAGCTCATTTCACGATCTCAAAGTAAGAATAACAAATTAATTGGCTAAACATTTACATAATTGTAATCACTTCAGGTTTAATAAGTTAAAATAACAAGGCAAGTAAATCATACAAAATGACTTGTAGTAAATGATGGACTTTAAAATTTAGTACACCATACCACTATCCAAGGTTTCCCTTCAACTTTATAGGCAAGAAGTCTAAGCATACTGTCATAATGTCTTTACATTTTACTTCCATGTCCTTAAATATTGTTCTTTTATAGAAACAATTCACTGGTAAATCAAAGGATTCAATTATGAAATGAATTAATCGATCCTAACCAATTAGCCAAGAAACCTCAATTTCCTAAGGTTTAATACAATATGCTGAACATGACCAAGCTTGGTTCTATGTTTTATTCCTCTCAATTCTAAACATTATAAGTTGTGACTAAATCCTTTACTAATATTAAATATAGTTAGCTAAAACATCTATTCATATTTCATACTACCACTTAATCTTAACTATCATATTTTTCTCAAACACATTGGAATAAATTCTATTCACCTCATGACAATGATTTTATTAAAGATATCAAGGGACCCCTGCATGTGGAGGGATTGCTTACCTATAAGGCATGAATATATTTAGTCTAGTTTGAATCTTAGGAATGTATATAGTTATGCATTTCAGGGCCAACAAATAGTGACATTAAGACAAAGCAAAACAATCTACAAGTATTACAAATAGTATGAATGATTGCCAAAAACTATTAGATAAAAAATAAGAATTCTTCTTTGTTGTATGCAAATAATATTTTCAGCACATGTTCAAACAAACATTTTCTACTATACTACAAGGACAAAAGATACTTTTATGTAATAATATTGTAAAGGTCAAGATATTTTTCTCTATAGCCTACATTTACTAATAACCATCTTGCTGGAAACAAATGAATTTAGTCCTAAAATTTACGTATAATGTAAAAACCTCAAATGCAATTATATCATGTATTATTTGCAAGAGCTTCATTGCACTTATTCTATCCCAATCTTAGTATTAAAATATGATCACAACAAGTAGTGTTTTACACAATATAATACCGAAGTCCATTTTCTTCTTAAGGCAAATAAAATCTAACAATAAATAAAATATCTATATGAAAGAGAAGAGAAACGGTACTAAAGGTGAAATAATTTTATAATCACTAGGAACCACTCCTAAATGTTAAATGTTATGATATAGATGGCACCATAGTAAGATAACTATGAAAAAATCTCGACAACCCTTTCTAATTATTGAAGTTGTTGATTAATTACACAGACTCAGAGTAATATACTAATGCCTAAATCCTGAACTGATAAATAAATATATGCTACAAAAATACCAAAGCCTAATGGGAAGATTTTTATGTGCTTCTGATAGTGCAGGACAACATTTTCACTAGAGTGACAAAAAAATAATGATTAAATAATAATTTCCAGCACCAATATTAAAGTTACACAATTCTTGAACATACATATTGCTCTTGGATATAACTTGCAGTCTTAGGTAATTTACATGAATAATTTAAGAAACACAAATAAGAAATGTCCCATGTTCACCAGATATCTTCACCCATTTCTTTTTATAGGATCAATATATGCACATTTCTTTTACGTTGGTCATTAGTATACCCTCCTTGATTTTAGGAAAGAGTTATGAAAGCAACTTACTAAACTTGATGTGAAGTGTAAATGGAAATTTTAATACATCTTCATTCTCAAAACTCATATGCATGATGTATCTTTTAGAACAGATGAGGCAAGCAGAGTGACACACTTCAACTCAGAAGTTTCAAGAATAGATAAACTAAAAAATGTTGGAGTTCAAAAAATTATTGCATAATGAAGGAACTTACTGCTAAAACATTCTCAATCTTATTTTGCATCCTCAAAAAATTACCTAAGTTTAGGTTCTTCAGCAAAAGCAGCACTTAAGGGAATGAACTCCTCTGCTGAACTCTAATAGAAAAATAAGATTATTGTAATGCTACAACTAACTATGGTTTATGGTGGAACAACGAGCAGCAGAGAGGATGTGGGGGCGAGGAAGGTAGACCGAGAACAATAGCGATGGCGGAAGAAAAATTAGAGAAGATGGTCAAAGCTCAAAAAGAGAAGTGGTAACCGAGAGAAACGAATGTCTTCTAGAAGGAATTGGATCCCATCATTTTCTTATGGAAAGGGAAGATCTTTTCTCTTGATCTTGGCCATCTAAATCCTTGGACAATTCAGATCCTGCCACATCAGCAACACACTAAGATACAAAAAATTTCTCCAACAAAAAATTTTCTCCCTATTTCATTTTTTAGATTGTCTAACAAATTTCAAATTTCTCTCCCTATCATTTTCATCTTTACCTTTTCCCTCATGCATTTCTATCCTTTCCTCTCCCAATCATTACTATCGGTGGGCTCTTCGTTCGTCTTCTAACCCTACTAGTGATGGACAACGGTGAGTGTTGGATTCCATTTCATTCCACCCCTATGACTTCTCTCCTCCGTTTTATCTCTGGCTTCGACCTCACTTCCCTCCATTCTATCTTCGAAGGTCACCTCTTCATTGTTGGTGGCCGCTCTAGGGAAAAGCTCTGACGACATATCTTGATGTTGCAAGATTCCATCATCACTATCAAACACTGCCACAAACTGATGATTGCTAACATACACTTTCTTCCTCAGTTATTTTTCTTTAGGTTGAAATAAAGGGTTTTGGATGGATTTGGATTTAAAAGAAAACATATGTTGTAACATTTAGCAATGCAATTCATTTTGGCTGTTGTTTCTTCTCTCCTTTTTTTATATTGACATTATTTATTTTAGAGGATATCTTCACAAAAGTTCTTTATTATTTTGTTTTGGTTGTTTTAGAGGAACTCTTATCATCGTTCTATGCACTTATCTTCTTTTCCTTGACAAATTCTTATAAAAGAATTATTTGCATAAGTGAATATTTCTAATAAATTATATGTTAAATTTGGATTTCAATTGAACTCTATTTCTCTGCCTTCACTTGTACAAATCCATAAAAAATTTATTTGTATAAGTAAAGATTTATGATAAATTATATGTCTGCTCTCAATATTGTCATTCTTGCATAACTTTTTTACATGCTGATATGGTCATATGTTTAGCTATCTGATGTACAAGAATGTAGTCTTTGCATTGGATTATTCTGCTTTAGACATTGATTAGGTTGAGAATCTAATTTAGTTCTGCCCCACAAAGGAAGAAATTGAGTGTTAAAGGTACTCTCCCTACCCCTTATAGGAATCTATCACACTGATTTAATACCATGTTATTTTGGTATTTCTATGAATTGTATCCTGGTTGTTTTCAATGTTTTAACCCTTTTTGCTTCCATATTTAATTACAAGTTTGAAATCTTGAATCATATCATTATTTATTTTGTATATAACTACATACGTGTATATTTTTAAGCAAATTCAACATTTTTTAAAATATAATTTAATTGAACAAATAAAATTACTTCTTTTAATAAGCATACCTGAAAAAAGGTATTTTACATTTTTGTTTGATAAATGAAACAAATTAAGGGTGCAAAAGGTAATTCTATTAGTTTGATGACGGAAAGATAAAAGGAAAAGGAAAAAGTGAGTGGTTTGAGGAGTGGAGAGGAGAAGATTAAAAGTGAAGGGAAGGTACATGAATGATGAATAAGTGTGTGTGTTTATAGTGCAAAAAGCAAAGACAGTGAAAATATGAACATGATAAATTATGAAATTCTATAGCATCTATTATCTTTGTGAGACTCAACCATTTAACCTCTTTTATGAGTTTATCTATCCCTTGGTATGATAATTTTTCCTTACTATTTGAAGTTACATAATTTTCAACCTTTTCATCTTTATCAACTTATCTTTACTATTTGTCTCCACACTTGCATATGTTTGGACAGATACTTGCATTTGCAGATGATAGTTGCTGTGATGCATGAGAGAAGAAAACATTTTTTTCTTTACTTCATATGTCCTATAGTGTCCCTAATGGGCAAGCTTCATTGTGTTTGCACGGTGGTTTCATTACAAGTTTCCCTTTTGGTTTTATAGAGCATAAGTTTTGAATATAATTGTACAGTATATGCTATAATTACCTGCTTGATTTTTATTTTTCTTTTGTTTCTTACTCACCAATTTCTAATAATGGTTGACATGAATAACCTAAACATAGGTGTTTATGCTTGAGATTTGGTGATGTTTTAAATGGATGTTGTAGTTTGAGTCAAGCAAAACCAATAATTGAGTGATCTACATTGTGTTGTTTGCATCATGTTTACTTTGAAATTCATGTATAAAAAATGACTAATAGGTTGAGATGTGAATAGTGCGAAGAAAAAAGGTGTTAAATTTTATCATCTCTCTTGGTAGGATTCCTTATCCTTGATCCAGAGTTTTGGGTGTACTTTCTTTCCTTAGATTATTATAATGCATTAATGTCTTGTCAAAAATTGATTTAATTAAGAGTTATGGAAGGCTAGGTGCAGTGATTACTTACTTATAGATTCTAGAGGGATGTATATACATTATTTTTAATGCTAGTAGGTGACAAAGGTCCATGCTAACACATTTTGATGGTTGCAACTTTTAACCTTGATTCCTATACAGATGTGCAAGACTTGTAATATTTATAGTACCATCTTGATCAAGATCCTTACTCTGCTAAGTATAGGTTTTATGTCTTGAAAAATTTGCAATGCCCATTCGTGCAAAGTCTTTGCTTTCTAACTATGTTTCCAATTCAAATAGCAATTAAAGATGTTTTGTTCACAACTTTAAATTGTTTCCTTATTTAAGATGACAAAGCTTGTAACGTTTTTTAGATGGTATAATTTCTTAGTTTGGATTACATCCATGGTATTAGGAGCTCAAAATGAGTAATGTTATTTGAAAGAAGGAAAACAATACCATAGTGATTTAGTCATTGTTTTATTTACTTCATTTGTAATTACTACAGCGAGATAGGATCCAAGTTGTCCTCCTGACCATGCCAGATTCACTGGTTGTTGTTTAACTTATAGACTTTGTGATTTTGATTGTAAATTAAGAATGTTAACCCATGAATTAAAGTGACTTTTTGATAAAAAGAGACTGCAGTTGGGTACATATTTGCTAGCATAGTAACAAATGTAGTTGAATTAAGCGAGATTGTAGTTGGTCATATTGATTGGGATTATTATTGTTTTCTCATAATATGACTATTATGCATGTTTTAAATGGTTGCAAATTTTTACTTTTGACACTACTCCTAATCAAAGCCTTACTTAAGAGTATTAAATATTGAGTTTCCCTTAATTCAGCAATCTACAATTGCAGCAGTGCAAGAATAGTACATGAAGGATATTGAAAATATTGATAATGATGATTGATGGACTCAGCAATCTACAATTACAGCATAGTGAGTCTTTACTTACTTCATTACCTGTACAACTTTATTTCATATTGTGGTTGTGTGGATTGTGAAATCATTGTTGGACTCTACCAATAGCTTGTGGTTATCGAAGTATGATGTGTTATGAATATCAACAAGTTGAACATAAACAAGTCCACAATTAAAAGGATTCTACTTGTGGAGAAATTATTTTTCTACAATAACTGCTTGAATATTGGGAAGTTCATATTGGGTGCACAGGGTCATGAGCTCAATTTGCTAATGATCTTGTGCATCCACATTATTATGATGATCCCAAGAATTCATGCAGTAAATTAAATACAATACTGGAGAATAGTAAATTTCTCCCTAACAAAAAGCACCTGAAAGCAATGTACAAAGTACAAGATAACATTTTATAAATTAAACAAAAGATGTTAAACATAAGTACCCTTAGTTGATAATGCACAGTGCAAAGCTCAAACGAAATGTTGTACCCAATTAACTAATTTCAATAACAATTAAGTACTTTCAATATTCTTGTATAAAGAATCAATTACATAGAAATTGCTAGAATTGGACAGAAACAAATCCATAAGAACATTGCATATACAATTGATGACTTGCACACAAGACCAACATTTTGTACATTGTAGTAGTCTTGTGACAATCTGAAAATGTAGAAAAACTTCTAATTAAATAGGGTGTTGATACTATTATGCACAACATTTCCAAAAAACCCCCAAGATCATCATTACCAAAATGTCCCTATTATGCACAACATTAAACAAAAAATTAAAATTAGCTTTTATACTTATAGTAAGTAAATAGTTTATAATTACTTGATAAAAGATTACCTTAGGCTTATATTTGGTGGACACTAGAATTGGACATATCACTTATAGGATATGATGGTTGATTGAAATCAGTACTCAATGCCTGCAAAATATATTTATTAAAAAGGAAAAGAATATTTCAGTATTTTTCACATAAAAAATACAACTTCACGTATGAACATTAGATCTTAACCAACATACTATTGAAATTTCATTCAATCCTTGAAATAATAAAGGGTGAAAAATATAATTAAGAAGATCCTCATTGGAATGAAATTTGTTGAGAACTTGAAATGTCGTGTATGACAGAAGAAGCATTTTCCTATGCAAATAGAAATAATACAAATTAGTATGTTATAAAATTTAAATACAAAACTATATATTAAATTAAGAACTAAAGTACCTTCAATTGTTTGTTTTGTGATTTCTTCCCATTGCATTGCTTCTCAACCCAACTTCTTAGATGCTTTATGATTCTCTTACCTTCTTTTTTCTTGAAGCCTTTAACATTAATCAAATAATTCATTTTTCCAACCATATAATCAGTTGCATCTTTTCCATCCCTAGAATCATTCATATGTTGTTTGCGAATATCTTGAACTTGTTTACTCAAATCAACCATGATTTGGTCCATAAACATGTATGCTTCCTCACAATCAACTACCTCAATTGCTAACCTCACTAGCTGGGGACAAAGCTATCTACATCATTGTGTGATATTGAGTTAAGGATCATCATGAACAATTCTCCCATATGTATCTTGGACAAATCCATTTCTTGCATCTTTTATCCATTTTTTAAAAAATATTGGCTAGGAATTTATTTGATATCTGTTATAAAATAAACTTTTAATGCATGGCAACATAGAATGACAAAACTCTCAAACTTTCTACAGCTACAAGAAATTATGTCATCAGTCACATTAAATAATACTTTGAACTCCAAATTTATGTTATACATCATAAACATATACTCATAAATTGATTCACTTTCATTCTTGTATCTTATAGAGGTTGCAGAATATAAGCCATATGCTTCTTGAAAAATATTAAAATAATAGGAGTATAGATTTTAGCAGCTTGCTGCAGCACAGGTGAATTTTGCATCTTCAATCCTGGTAATTTTTGCCTCGCTTCAAATTTAGACTACAACTCATTATATCTTTTATCATTAACCACTGTAAACACCATATTTTGTCTGAATTTTTTATTATCTAAAATAAATACAAAAAGAAAAAAAATATAAACTACAAAAGAAATTACCCAATCCCATTTCTATGTTCTTTTTCTTTTAAATTAGTGCCTTTCTCTCCTTGAACCTATCCCTTCATTTTTCTTTAGCCATCAGAACTCCTCTAGCCTAAGTTGCATGCCCAACTAGCCTAATTTTCCTTTAACACATGCGGCCCATTCACTTAAGCGAACTGGTTCCACCAACTAACCTTGTCCAACTATGAAACCTGACCCACTTCATCTACCCTACCCATTTCCCCTCTCTCACACTTTGACTCAACTAGACACCTCCCGTCTGCCACTTTCTTCCCCTTTCTCATTTCAACGAGCACCCTTCCCCCTTTATCTCATCTTTTCCTTTCTTATTTTGACTGATAAATCATTGCCCAATCTACCATGATTCTTGCCCCAATCTTCTTCCTTCACCATCAAAAGGGAAATCCTAAGTCCACTTGCTTGTTTTGCTTCAGTTTTAATGCCATAAAGGGAGGGATTCAATTAGGAGATTTGATCTCTTTTTGGTTATAAAAGCAAGGAGCAATCGACGAAGAGGGGACCTTCAGGAGATCATGGAGTAATGGATGAGTCTGAGGAAGAGAAAAAGGTTGTTCAAATAATCAAGGATTTTTCAAAGAAATCCTTTAGTTTCAAGGTACAAAAAAGCTACCAGGGAGAGTTCTTTGTAGAAAGGTAATGTCTACTCCTTGGTTCAATTTCAAATCCTTTTCAGTCGAATATTAGGGGACTATCCTTGGTTGGTTTCTAGTGAGTGTTCCTCATGGGGTTTATTTATATGGGTTTGAGGTTACTATATTTGGGGAAGGCTCTTTTAATTTTTGAGCAACTCTACCTTAATTTGGATATGATATTGAGATATTTTGTACTTTGATTCTGGCATTCTCTTTTTGGATTAGTTTTGGTAGTAGTAAGTATGTAATTTGTATTGAGAAGATTCTATTTTTTTTTTTGGCTCGTTACATCTTTTATCTTTCGCTGACTTTACTTACTAATTGAATTACATTATAATTGCATTACTGATCAAAGGAAATAATGTGGGTCTATGTAGGTTGCCATTCTACATGATTCTTTAAGTTTCAGTTGAGCAGCTCATGCTCAATAGGTTAGAATGATTCAAGATTATATGGAATGAAATTATTCTAGGATTGTATGAACAAATTCTACTGCTGAATTTAATTCTAAATAAGTGTCAGCTTGGTATGAATTGAATGTCTCAATCTATTTTCATTATCTCGGTCACTCTTGCTTGGTTACTATTTGATGTGGGACAACTTAGGAATTTGGGATATTCAACGGTTAAATGGGTTTTTACTTTAATGACCAATTTAATTCAATTAAGGCTAATATCTCTAACAATAAATTCTAATTTTCTTTTGATTGTGGACTGAGGGTACCAACTATGCTAAATAATTATGCCTAAGGAGTTATGAGAAACTACGTGCATTACTGGAATATACAATCAGGTTTTTATTTCTCAATCCCAAATTGATAAAGTGTTTAACAATATGTGGATACTATGATTTTTCTTATTCATTTTCTTTTATTTTTTCTCCTAGACATATATGCTAGTTAAGATTATCACCTTAGACCCTAAGTGCAAACTTGTTATCAATTATGTACATTCATTAACATTTTGGAAATCCAATGGTCCATCATACTTAAATTAACTTGGTTCCAAGGCTCACTTTAGATAAAATTCCTAATCTGCTTATATAAGAAGCCCCAATTGCCATAATTAAATTAACCTGGGTTCTAAAGGCCCAATTTAGATAAAGTTCCTAATCAGCTTAGATGAGAAGCCCTAATAGGCCCAAAGTAATAAAATACCTTTTAAATTGCTTCAAAAAGTTATTCCCTTAATGATTCCAAGGGTCTTTTCGTTTATTAGCTTTAGGTGAGGATATGGTGCCTTAGCATTGTCCAAATTCCTTATTGGCTTTGGGTGAAGACTTAGTACCTCTGCATTGACCACATTCTTTCTTGGCTTTGGGTGAGGACTTAGTTCCTCCGTATTGACTATTGGCTTTGGGTGGCCATTTATTGCCCCCGCATTATCTACTTTTTCTTGGCTTTGGGTGAGGATTTAATACCTCCGCATTGGCCTTTTCCTTTGACTTCGAGTGAGGACTTAATGCCTCTGCATTATCTAAACTTCACACTAGTAGAGAGATCATTCATCTCACCTAGTCAAACCTATCAATTTATTCTTGAACTTGTTGACATTGATGCCGTTCAGGGTACATAGGCATTTACTTAGTAAGGCAAGTCTAGTTATTTCATCTTTCATCTTTTTTCTTCATCAAGTTATTAAAAATGGGTAATTAAGTTATATTAAATTTAAGCATAAATAATATGGGGTAATCATCCTCAGTGGTGGGCATTGTGGGGTGCCTAACACCTTCCTCACATGTAATCGGACTCCTAAACCCTTCCTTTGATACAAAGGGCTAGTATCTATTTTTAAGGATTTCAATTATCCTCTTAATTTATTGATGGTTACTTCTTTTCTCTGTATTTTCCTTTATGCGCCTAAAATCATAAATGGTGGCTTTTCATCGACCGTTACGTGGTGACAGTTTGGCAACTCCATTGGGGACAGTTAGAGGTAAGCCCTTAAAGGATTGTTTGTGCTTTGTATGTGATTTCATTACCTCTTCCCTTTTTGTCGTTTTAAATGTTTTCTTTAGCATGTTGTAAATATATGTTTTACTGTTATACCTAATTGTTTTACTGCAATTTTTAGTGTGTTTGTTTATTTGTTTTTCATATGGCATGAACTGTTTGAACCCTAGGGTAGATGATGATAATTGCAATATACTATTTAGACCCTAGGGTAGAGGACAAATAATTGTTATCTTTTGTTTGTTTTGGGTAATTTTTAGGACCAAGATTTATATGCTCTTCACATACATTATGCACCATACACAACCTTTGCACACACATTTAGGCCCTATACCTAGGTCTGTGAGAACTTCAGGTTAGAATTGGAGGTGGCATAATGATGCTCAGTGAGATTTATTCTCCAGGGTATTGAAAGCCTCTGCTTAGATTGTTGACTCACTTATCTGGTTGGCTGCATGTTGAGGCTTAGTCCAACAATTTAGTTACACTAGAAAGTTGAAATCCTCACTGTTTCAGTGGGGGCAATTTGTTCTAAAAGACTAGTCCACTAGAAGCATAGACCTACCATGAAGCCAAGGTACAATTAAATCAACCCTACAAGTTACCTCTCAGTTAGGGCCTTAGCTACTTAGGATAAGTCCTTTTACTCTAAGGTTATCCAAAATAGGGTGATGAAAATCATGCTCTCTCTCTTTCATTCTCTCTCACTGTTTAACTTATTGTTCTTTTCCTTTTCATGTATATATTGGCATTTCACTGTGAAAAAAAAAGAGAAAAATAGTTTTGCATAACTTCTATTTTTGGCATGGAAATCTCATATTTTTCATTACCATTGTAAAGGTTTTATGTCAAAATATTTAAAACTTAATTGGCATTAAAGATGGACTCAAGCACTAGTCAGTCAAGGAAATCTAAGTTGGTAGTACAATTGTTATCACTAGATAAATTGAAGACTATAGAAGGCATATTACCTAGAATGTTTAAAGAATTAGTAGGTAAAACATGGTTTGAAATTCATCCATATACTAGTTTCATGTGCAACTATCATGGTATTACAAAAATATTGGGACATCTCTCTCAGGTGTTTTGCTTTCCTTCATGCCTATCTCACACCAACTATAGAAGAATATGGGACGATGATTGATCAACCTATATAGAGGCATACCAAGGTGTTTATCTACCTAGGGTACAATCTACCTAACAAAGTTATAGCAAGCCTACTAAGGGGCTATCATGAGAATACTTAGAGAAATATTTAGAGGAACTGGCTAGTGGTAAACACTGGAAATGGTTGCTAAAATTTTAACAATTATGGTTTATGGCTTGATCTTTCTCCCCTCAGCAACTAATTTCGTGGATGGAGATGCTATAAGCTTCTATTATGTGGTGAAGAATTATGGTGTTAACGCAATGCCTACTATTATGGCAGAAATGTTCCTTACTCTTCACCTAGCCTTTTGATTTCTTTGGCATGCTAAAGATCAAAAATTGAAATGTTTCAGAGTAGGTTCAACTATGCAATGAGGTCAGGAAGGACCAAATTCAATGGAAATGGCCAAGGTGGAATCATGATGAAGTGTTTTACAATTGTGGTAGCTTCCTTTTTGTCCTATGAGTAGGTGTTAGGAGATGCATTCCTTATACTCCTGCGGTAGCACTCAAGAAATTAGCTTTTCTTCAAAGGGTACCACGTCAGAAGTCCATAAAACGGTTCAACTTTTACTACCAACAAGAAGAAAATAAGAGCTTAATCTAGGAAGTCAATAGGGCTTGGGATGACAAGATGATTTTAATTGGGAAAGCAATTTGTGGCAGAAACTAATGAGTACTATGAATGGATGAGCAAATGACAAAATACTTTCCTGGTTAAGTAAAAGTCACCTACCATTACAAGTGAAGAACAAAGGTTTGAAGTTAGACTAGAAATGTTAGAAGCTAGTTTGGTAATGGTCGAGAAAAAAAGGCTAGTAATGGCCAAAAGGACAGAGAATTGGAACAATAAATGAAGGAGCTTGAAAGGGCAATGCAATTTATTCAGTATGACCAAGAGAAAAAACTACATCATTCTAGGGATCTCTGGCTTCAAGATATTGAAAGATCTCGAAAAGCTGTAAAGCATTTAGAAGATAATGAATTTAGGATGAAAAAAATTAAGATTGGCAGACAACTTACTGGCTAAAGAGCTTTCAACTAGTGTTGATAAAAAATTCTTGCATGTGTAAGAGCAGAGGTAGCTCGACTGAATGATATAAACCAAATTATTCTTAATATGCTCGAACCACCATCAAAAAAGATCATGGCCAACCTTAATGGAAAAGGGTATTTGGTGGCCAAGTGAAGAAACTATTACCACTACTTATCTGATATGTCCTCACAACTTTTGGATGCATACGAGGAGGCACAGCGAGAAGGTAAAGGCAGGCTACCAAAATTCATTATAACGTTTTGTCTAGCAGAGGCCACTACAGTACCGGGACATCGTCATGATTTGTTAGCTTTTTTAGACTTATGTAAAAAACTCATTAATTATTTGGATAAATGTATTTGATTATGGAGATTTCTGTCAAACAGTCAGTTTATGAATAGAATTTATGATCATTTAAGTATAATTCAACAATATCCATGTGATAAATTTAAGTTTCCTTAGGATATTATTAACCATATTTTTCTTTGTGGAGTATTATGCTTTCAATAAAAACATGGGTGGGCGTGCGTATTGGTTACGGCTTGTTTGTCATAAAATCAGTTAATGATTTATGTTTGGGTCTCTCGTTTATATGTAAGCTCTTCCAAATAGACAATACCTATGTGATGTGTTCAAAGCCTCTGTGGGATATTGTTAACCATGTTCTTCTTTGTGGAGTATTAAACTCTCAATAAGAACATGGGTGAGTATGAAATCTTTAATGCCAAAGGCGTTCAATAATTCATTGAATGACACAAAACTTATGGTAATAATAAAATTTGTATAAAAGCTAAAGAGTTGCCTGCTTTGTCTTATTTTGACAGTAAACAAATTCAAGCCATTGCACTTGCAAAAAGGGCTTTTACTAAGCGTTCCCAATCTCTGTAAAGACATATGCAAGTACCAATGCTATGTCAATCGAGTCATTGAATACTAAGAATATACAAAAGTTATAGCATCATGTGGATCAGTTACATGAACAAATGTCACTATTAATCGATTTAGTCACCAACAGTCTGAAAAGAAAAGAGGTAGCCCAGCCACCACAGGAAGTCAACTACCATACCCATCAACCTTACTACAGACCACCTGCTTACCAGCCTACTGTCCATATAGCTCTGCCAAATAACTTACAATCCCAGGCACCATCGCAAGTGCTAAATCCTCCACTGCACCATCCATCATGTAGATTACTAAAAGGGACCAAGCTATTCCTTAGCTTTTAGATGTCTATTGCCAACGTCTATAAGATTTTGTTGGACAGGTGCCTCATAAGTCTAATGCTAGTTGAACTAGTCCAACTACCTTACCTTGCTTGGTTTGATCCCAATGCACGATGTGTGTATTATTTCAATGTTGCTGGCCATACCATAGAAAATTGTGAGGCATTTAAGAGGCAAGTCATGAAATTACTCTAGTATGGAGTCATCGAGCTTCAACATAATGGCCTAAATCTCAATAATAATACTTTACTTACCTATGAAGGAGATGTCCCCATAGCTATTTGGGAAGAGGATGAAAAGTGAGATTGGTGAATCGGGCCAGATCAAAGAGACTAGCTTCTTAGTAACTATGGTTCAAAGTCAGTTCACAAGGTTTACATTTTTTATTGTGTTTAATTTCAGTCTTGGCTCATTTGGCTCAAGTCTAAGGCCATTTAATTTTTATTAAGTATAGACCTTATATTATCTTTTCAATAAAGATTGCAATTTAATGTTTTGTTCATTTCTTTGCTATACTCTCACTTCTTCAAATATTCTTGTTTATCTTCTCAATTCATGCATTTAGGAAAGTTATTTCCACTTACTTTTCTTAACCTCAAGAGATTCTTTAGCATCAGTTCTTTGATTCTCATATTGGAATAAATTAAGTACATTCAATAACATTTTGGGACTCCAATGGTCCACCATACTTAGATAACTTGGATTACAAAGGCCCACTTTAGATAAAATTCCTAATCTACTTAGATAAGAAGTCCCAATAGCCATAATTAAATGAACCTGGGTTCTAAAGGCCCACTTTAGATAAAATTCCTAATCTGCTTAGATAAGAAGCCCCAAGAGGCCCAAAGTAAGAACACACCTTCTTTTAAATTACTTCAAAAGTTGTTCCCATAGTGACTCCAAGGGTCACTTCATTTATTGGCTTTGGGTGAGGACATGGTGCCTCCACATTGTCCAAATTTCTTATTGACTTTAGGTAATAACTTAGTGCCTCAGTATTGACCAGATTCTTTGTTGGCTTTAGGTGAGAACCTAGTGCCTCCGCATTGACTATTGGCTTTGGGTGGGGATTTATTTCCCCTGCATTGTTTAACTTTTCTTGGCTTTGGGTGATGATAAAATACATATGCATTGGCCATTTCCTTCGGCTTTGGGTGAGGACTTGATGCTTCCGCATTGTCTAAACTTCACACTAGTAGAGAGGTCATTCATCTCACCTAGTTAAACATATCAAATTATTCTCGAACTATATTGACCCTGATTCCTTTTGGGGTATGTAGGCACTTACTTAGTAAGGCAAGTCTGGTTATTTCAACTTTCATCTTTTTTCTTCATCATGTTATTAAAAAGGAGGTAATTAAGTTATATTAAATTTAAGCATAAATAATCTAGGATAATCATCCTTAGCGGTGGGGCATTATAGGGTGCCTAACACCTTCCATACATGTAATCGGACTCCTGAACCTTTCCCCTAGTTCTAAGGGCCAGTATATATTTTTAAGGATTCCAATTATCCTCTTGATTAATTGATAGCAACTTCTTTTTCTCTGTATTTTCCTTTATACGCCTAAAGTCATAAATAGTGACTTTTGACTGGCCATCATGTTGTGATAGTTTGGTGCCTAAAATAAATTGTGGCTTTTCATTGGCCTTCACATTGTGACAACCACCCTTTCAAAGTGCTTGAAAAATTAGATTATATCTAATCTGGTGTCCTGCAACTTTTCATATAAGAGTTTAAGCTTTCACTAAGCTTTATAGTCCATGTACCTAATGAGAAAGCATTTTTCATGTAGCATTTTACCCATTTGCCTTTTATTTTATAAAGACCGCTAAGCCAATTGTTGTTTTCAAGATTGTAATCACTTAATATTTTATCCCATGCTGTTTGGAAATCATTTTTCTCTGTATACTAGTACATACATGCCTTCAAGTCTCTAAGAAAGTTATAACCAATTTTCATCAAATTCTCAAGATGTTTAATGCCATTTTGCATCAAGTGCTAAGTGCATAATCCATGATATGTTTCAGCCATCACCTCAAATAAAGCTTTAGCCATTGTATGGTCTTGATCAGTAAAAATAGTTTAAGATTTCTTTCTCTTGTGTGCCTCCAAGAATGATTCAAATAACCATTTAAAGGACTTTGCTATCTCATCATAAAGAAGTGCAGCTCCAAAAATTACCACCCCTCCGTGATGATTAAAACTGACAAATAAAGCCAAAGGTCTACATGCCCTGTTAGTGCTGTATGTAGGATCAAGTGTGACTGCATCAGCAAAGATGACATAATCAGTGATCATTTTGCATCAGCCCAAAATATATTGGTTATTTACTCTTCCACATCTAATTGGACTATATAACAAAATGATAGATTCATAATTGATTCCTATTGGAAGTGTTGAAATAAACTGCTTGCCTCCCTGTATGCCATGTTTCTTAGCCTTTTAGTATCAAGATAGTTCTTTAGGTCTAAACGGGTGCATCCAAGATTTACTCTTCCACCAACTTGACTACTTATCAATTCAAATGAAGCCTTTTGTTTAATCCCTGAGTCAATTACTAAATCAATCTCATAAGCTCTGCAACTGAGATACTTTTCTTTGACATGCCAACATGTGGGTGGTTTGTGGATGATGCAATTCATGATTATGCTCAGCAACAAAATCATGCACTCTAAATTTATCACTTTCTCTATACAAGTGAGTCCTATCCCTAGAAGATAATTAGTTCTGGTTTCTAATCTAGTTCTTTTATCACCCATATTTCCTTTATGAATGCCTTCTTTGCAACATACCTATTTACATGACACAATTTTTCCATCTATTTTGTTTTTGTTGAACGTTTGTTTTCTAACACCAAATCCAATTTTTCTACCATAGTTAACCCAAAATTAATGAATATACACATTAAACAATATAAACTAATGAATATACAAATTAAAAAAATTAATGAATATAAACTAAACCAACCACATAAAGTCAGATAAATTGCCAAAAAAATATCCTATTATGCTAGTGAAAAAAAACATGTAAGTAGAACCCATTGCTACTAAAATTGGGAGGGGTGCGGAACAGACTCATTGCAATAAACATGAGTATATTCTATTTTGACTCATTGCAATAAACATGACTCATTCCACTTTGATATTAAAATTTCAACAATCTCACAAAATGATACGTCATTCACTAAAAGCAAAAGTACATAGTGTATACCAATAATAAATTTTGTTTCCCAATTAATGTCTACTTTCAATCAAGGAATTAAATTTGGGAATGTTGGTAAAGAAAGAAAGCAAGTGTTAATTGCTGCAAAAACAATGGAGTTCCCAAATAAATCAAACTTATGCTGCAAACTGCAAACAGGTGTTAGATTTCTTCATGTACTTTATATGTCTCTACCATAAAAGAAAATTGACTTAATACTTTATATTTCAAGTAAGTTAGTGTCTTATAAGATTCAATATTCCTCTTTATTATAAGATATAATTCTAAATTATATGAGATACTAAAAATATATAATAGTATTATAAAATATAATATTTTAAAGACAACAACAAATAATTAACTCAATTTGATTATATGAGCAGTCTATGTTGAGGTGAAAGTAAAGAGATGGCCTGACCCATGATATATAAAAGCAAAAGTAGCTTAACTTTAATAAAATTACTGGTAACTTAATTTAGTAATTATAGATTACAAATATCAATAATATGTTACTTGAAATAAAAATAATCACAATGTTTACAACAAGTAGAATTGGAAATGGCATAATGGAAAATGGAATGGTATTATCTTGTACAACTGATAAATTAATGCAACTAATAAGGGCCCAAAAGCCACTCTTTGGTTTCAAAAACTTTACATATATCCAAGTTTGATCAACAACCTCAACTTGCATTTCAGAAAATGCAATGAAAAAAAAAAAGTAATAAATGAACCTTCCGTCATTGGACTGGTAGCTCAGGTGATGAAGTGATATATTTTTTGAAAACCCAAATGAAAAGAGACAATGGTAATAGGAAATGCAAATGATGGCCACCGATGATGAAGGTTATCAGTGATGATGGCTACAATGACACATCATAATAAGAAGCCACATTAGATTAATAAGCCAGATCAACCACCAAGACGGTCAACGTGTGAAAGAAGAGAAAATCCTAAATATTTGAATTAATGAATTAGCAGTCTGAGAAAACAAGTGGCAATCATGTTAGTAGTATGAGAAAATAAGTGGCAAGCATGTGCACATGAATTAGCAGTATATGAAAACAAGGGGCAAGCATGTGTAGGAGTAAAGTAAGTCCATTATCATTATTGAAGACTAAGAATTCACCTACTCCCATTCATAGACCAAGAAGTCAGAAACCATTCACTTTCATTGTCTTTTCTTATTGTTTGTTTTAATTATCTTTCATATGTAGCAATTATTTTATATTTCAGTAGCAGTAGGTGTTTTGTATATAAGTATGGTTTCATTATGAGTGAAGGGCATCGAATTTCATCAAAAAAACTGTTCTTGTTTAGATCTTACACAAAATAGAGCTCGAGTGTATGTGTGAGTGAGTATTAGCTTTGATTGGGACCTTACAATGGAGGTGGTACTTCAAAGAAGAGAGATGTGAGAAGACAAAATGTAAGGGAGAAATTAGATTCAAAGGAATGATGGGATTGGCTGGAAAACACAAATGATCCATTGACGATGATGGCTACCGGCAACGATGGCTACCTTCAAAGAAGAGAATGGTAGGAAGATGAAATGTAAGGGGAAATCAGATAGCACGAGGAAAAAGGAACCAAATGCAAAAGAGAGAATTTTTTTTTAGTTAAATGATATGGCAAGATCTGGGCTGATCATGAGAAAAGGTATGGGAAAAGGGTGGGATCTATATTCCCTTTAGAATATGAAGAGCAAGAAAAATCCTAGGAGAATTCTAGAGGCTCTGATTTGTTGGGCAAAGCTCCTAAGATGTTGTGGCTGAAAATTTTCCTACTGAAAAAATATATCTAGAACAGTAAACTTATAGAAGCCTCTGTGTACGAATTTGGTACAGTTGCATATCCAGTTGGGGCAACTGTGGTCATCCAAAGCATGTTAGACGGCCACGATAAAAGGGAGAGAAAAAGCACATTGAAACATGCGCGCGGACAAAAAAACTGGTAACTACATCGTGGCCGTCCAATGGGCACTGGAAAGTCACGATGCAAATGAACGCGTTGCTGCATCGGATTTGGATTCGTATTTTATAGACCCATTGGGAACCAAAGTCTTACATGGTACCCCATGGGCATCATATATATTCCTATATGATGCTAAAGTACGGTTCATTTTTTTTCCCTCTTTTACCATTTATAAAAAATAGTTATTCTATTATGGTTACAATAGAATAACAACTTTTTATAACCAAATAATTAATTTTTATTAAAAAAGGAAAAAAATAAGATGAACAATTCTTTGTCATTATATAATATAGGAATATGGTGCTCATTGAACACTAATGAATAATTTTCTCAATTTTTTATTAGTTATTAAATATTTATGTGGGTTATATGTATGCCAAATAGAACTTTCCTGATTGGTTTAGAATTTATAAGATGAAAAATTCTAATTGGCTCAAATTAATTTAATTACCTATATATTAATTTTAGAATGTGATCCAACGTTCCACTTGTGTGTTATATATTCTAAAGGTATTGTGAAGAATTTGAATGCCCAAAAGAACTATTTAAAATAGGATGACTCTTAAAATAAATAAAAAATTATTTTTTAAAACTTAAGGAAATTATATGAAGACATGTGGTATCATATTAAGCCATATATATATATATATATATATATATGAATTAAAACATGAATAATATTAAATGTAAAATAGATTAAAAAGTACAAGTACCAGTACAAACTTGAATTGTAAACATCACTACGTAAACGAATGATCCTTACAAAACAAAAGGGTACAATATCATTTGGAACATCATTTCAAAATTTTGTTGCTACATTTTCCCCCTTTTACAACAATTCCTATACTTCAGAATCTACGCCGTAATACAAAATCCAGCGCATTAGGAATCAGGTGAGGGCTCAACTGTTGCCTGCCAGTGCCAACTTTCACCAGCAAAGGCATGCATTAGCCGGAAATTAGAGAGTAACGGTACTTTTGCATTGAAAACGTGCTGGGTTTTTTTTCTTTCATATCTTTTGTAGAGTCATCTTCATCTTCATTTATTCATGTGAATAATTATAAGATATAGAAGCTCATACTACTGTTAGAAATAATCGTGAAGGATTAACTTGCTCGCTCAACATAGCTGTCTTCGTTTTTCTTCCCCTAGGCTCTCATCTTCCAAATATTTCCAACTTCCTCAAAAGTCAATCCCTTTGTCTCTGGCATGAAGATAATCACAAACCCAACAGCAGCCACAGCTACAGCCCCTAGAATCATGAAACTCTCACCGAGCCCTATTGCATGAACAACAGAGAGGAAGCTAGTGGACATGATCACACTACAAATCCAGTTCACGGTAGCTGACATGCCACCACATAAACCTCGATACTCTTGAGGATAAATCTCTGCGTTTACAGCCGATGGCACAGGACCCATCCCTGGTGCAAAGAATACAATATAAAGAGCCAAACCCATAACTGCAATCCACCCAAAGGTT
>JASKGM010004920.1:0-11993 GCA_034509205.1 Ceratonia siliqua
CGGAGGAACCATTCACAATAACACTCAATCTTCTGTCAGGAACTACACTCACTGACAGAAGTACCCTTTATCAGGAATTGCCCTCAACTGATAAAGGTTGCGACCTAGGTGTACCTAGTGGTTCTACCACCACTCTACTATGGATCCCAGATTACAGTTCTAAATTACTTCATAGTACTTGTATCATTCAGACTTTCAAAATATCAAAGTTCAGATACTTTTCATACTATGGACAAATAATAAATTCACATATAAATATATATTACTTTCCTCAAAACATACTCAAATAACATCATTTATCTTCAAGGTAAACTTTAATAATTCATGCATCATGGGGTAAGTAAGAATCCACTCACAGTAAATTAGAGTTTAATACTAACTCCCAATCCAACCTTCTTGTGCTACTGAGTTGGGTCAGAATAAGCTAGGTCCAATGCTGCGATACAGTAATTTAGACAAAGGCGCTTTAGTCCCACCTAGACTTAAATGAATCCCTTAATAATTTCTATAACAAATATTAGGATCAATATCATCAAAGATCCAAAATTTGGATACCCACTCAACGGGGATGTCGTTACAGTCTAATATTCTGAAATACACTTGATTCAGGAATTTAATTTAATGCACAAGGCTCAATACAGAGAGTGAAATTAACATAGTCTTTTCTCTTTGGCATTTTTTTGAACAGTTGGTGTGCACCAAAAATCACTTCTAATATCCAACAATTAATCATGGAATTTAGAAAGGAAGTAAGGAATTGAGTAACTGTAATTGTCCAAAGTAACTAAGAATCATTCCCCAAAAGATTTTTCCCCAAAACCATGATCTATTTTTTTTTTCGTTTAAGGGTGTGTTTCTAACCACAAAATTTACTTAGAAGGTGGTTGAATTCACTTACCAAAAAAAGGAAATTGAAGAACTGAAATTGCAGAAGAGTTTGGATGCCCAAAATCCAGTCTCCACCCAACCACACGTTCCTGAAATTTACTGGAACCTCACCGTGGTTGAGCAGTCGGAACCAGCGGCTTCTAGCTGATTAAGACATCCCCCACGATGGCTGTGGTGGCTGGGCATGGTGGGAAACGAACAGGCTTGACCGAAACTTTAGGCAGTACGGTGGCAGTGAACTTTCACGGCCACCAGTTGAGCAGTGCAAGGGGGAAGTCTCGGGTGGGTGCGCCGCGGAGGGGGAGAGAATTTGAGAGGGGGAAGAAATTTTTGGTTCGTAGAGGGGAGGGGGGTGCTGTGGAGTTATAAGGAAGAGAGGGAGAAATTTTCAGGGGTGAGGGAGAGAGAAGAGAAAAAGAAATTTTTTTTGAATTGGATATTACAATAATTTTAGTGGCTTACTTGAGAATAAGAAAGAAATGAACATTTTAGCTAGAAGCATGTAACTCTCTACTTCAGCAATAGGGGACATGAGAAAACAGAGCAAACTGAGAGCTCAGCTACAAGACACAAAAATCTGAAGGAAACAATATTAGGGGAGTTGACGTGTTATAAGCTAAAGTAAGAAACATGGGATACTCTTAATACACATCCCATGGTTTTAATTGAAGTGCTCCCAGATAAAGCCATGTGGGGGTGCTAGAGGTTTTTAAAATTTTCCTTAAGGAAATGTATTTAATCTTTTATTTTAGTACTTCATCATAGTTCCCATTCTTACTTGTCACCCTCACATCCAAACTTACTATCTCATGAAAGGTTTATTTTTATTTATTTGTAACTCTCCACTTCAGCAATAGGGGACATGAGAAAACAGAGCAAACTGAGAGCTCAGCTACAAGACACAAAAATCTGAAGGAAACAATATTAGGGGAGTTGACGTGTTATAAGCTAAAGTAAGAAACATGGGATACTCTTAATACACATCCCATGGTTTTAATTGAAGTGCTCCCAGATAAAGCCATGTGGGGGTGCTAGAGGTTTTTAAAATTTTCCTTAAGGAAATGTATTTAATCTTTTATTTTAGTACTTCATCATAGTTCCCATTCTTACTTGTCACCCTCATGTCCAAACTTACTATCTCATGAAAGGTTTATTTTTATTTATTTATTTATATTATTTTTTCCAAAAATCTCAAGATATAAAATTTTGTAGGACCAAAAATTTACACTTAATAAATTTAAAAGCAAATCTCTCTTAATAAATATAATTTGAGATAAAAGAAGTCCCTTAAAGTTAAGTATAGATCAAAGGGGTATATTGGTGTTATAACCTCACATTTCTTGGTTCATATGCAAACATCTGATAGGTGTGATAACACTCATAGTTCATGATGATTTTCATAATGCCATTGCATAGCCTTGGCTGAGACATTAGAAGAATAAAGCCTTTGTAACCTTGGAATATGAGGTAAATACTACATTTGCCTATTTGGGATCTCCTTCAACCTTTCTTATTCACTCCCTCTCTCTTTATATCTCTTCTTACTACAAATTCTGCACTCTCTTGCATTGTCATAGTCGCCATAATACAACATACATCCATTTTCACAACAATCGATCTTTCGATATCCACATCCAAGCTTAGACACAATTTTTTTTTCGTTTGGTACAAATCATTTGACATTTTATTATATGTAGGTAAAATCTCCTTTATCAATGTAATAATCTCATTACAGCAAGCCTCAAGTATATTATAATTTGATTTGATGCCTAAAAATCTAACACACCCATCCTATAATGGAGACTGAACAACATTAAGCATATCAAAGAATTTTACAGATGCAGGATTAAGATCTTTTGCCATGAATTCTATCCTAAATTAGGGCCTGTAGCATCCATCACCATTTGTTCATATGAATTCAAGTCTATTTTATTCCCTTCATAATGTGTTGGAAGAGTTTGTGGTACATTTTCTCCATGATTATGCCAATAATAATAATGGGGCTGGAAACCTTTTTTTATAAAGGTGAGCCTTTACCTCATCTGGGACCCTAAACCTTGTACATTTACATTTTAAACATGGACACTTGAACTTTCCTTCTAGCTTAAATACTTGTATTTGACACACAAATGCAATAAATTCCTCAACACCATCCAAGGATTCAATAGTAAGCTTGCTACGATTCGCATTTGTTCTATTGTACATCCATATACAATGCTCAGGGACTTCCATATCTATGATCCATTTAAAAATTATGCTATTAACAAATAAAAAAAAAATTCTTAGATGGCCTTGAAACATTTCCTTTATCTAATAAAAAAAAATATGGATCATGCAATAGTAACAAATCATGCGTCCACATTAAAACATAACAAATAGCCTATGTAAGAAATCATAGAAACTGACACAAAATAACAATAACAAATAACAATAGTAGAATTAATTACATGTGCTGTTAACATTTTTCTATGCTAGGTGAAGTTAACATATATATGCCTATTAAAAGTTTCAACTAATTGTAAATTATTCTCTTTATTAAACTATTACTTAAATTCCCCATTCACCATACTTAGTAACTCTCTTTTTCAATAACTATTCCCTCATACCCATACCAAACTCAGAATGTTCATTAATTGTGTTCTTATAAGACAGAGGTGAAAGTAAAAGCATTGGGTAAGAGATCATTACCTTTAGAGAAGGATATATATATATATATATATATATATATAAGGATGTATGTATGTATGTATATATATATGTATATTCACATGTATATCCTTAAGCTATATAATTATGTAGCAAATTAATCTCAATCAGAAATGACACCTACATCACCAAGGATATTGAGATATCAAATATGATTCATTCTTCTTGAAAAGTTATAAAATCCTAATTTCCTCATTCTCATACCAAAGAATAGTGCATGTTATCCTTGCAATGGTTAATTAGTATGTACAACTCTTCAGTTACATAGTTGAATTTGGGTGGGTCTTCAATAAGAAATCCACATAGTGCTGTTGGAGGAGGTTGGTTTTAGCAGCTGGGTATTTGGTCCTTTCATAAGGCCTTCAACTTACCATTGGCAGATATTGTTAAATGGCATTTGAACTCAAATATGCAGAAGCAACAAGCTTTTTATATTTTTAGGCTTTAATTGAGGATACAACAATCTGATCTAGGCTAATTCCATTTGTTATGATATGATGTATGAATTGATGTCTAATCTAAGTCTATATTTAAGGTCTGAAAAGTCAAAATTGTTTGGAAACAAATAACCCCATGTCCCTATTTATTTTAAGGGGCTTATAGTTGGTTGTTGGTAGTGGTACTTAATCCTTTCAATTTTACCTAGCTTTCAAGTAATGCTGAGAGGGAAACAAGAATCACAAGTAAATCAGAACTAATAAATTCAAGGAAAGTTTTTGGCATCTCTTAACATGATTTATGCAACCCTTTTTGTTGTTCCCAACCAAATTGATAACATTGTTTTGTCTGCAAATCATGTTTTTAATTGAGGTTTTCTTTCTTTGAAAAAATTAATAGTAGTGAATATTATTTACATTTATAATAATAAATATAATTGAAATATAAAAAATACTTGAAATTAAGTTGATACTAAAACTACAACTACCAAAAAAAAAATTGTAAGTTTTTAGGCTTGGGTTTGAGAGGAAAAAAAAAAAAGAAGAGGATACTTTTTAAAAGAAAATTTATTAGAGACAATGTATAATAGGTACAGCTATGTACATGATGAGATATCCTCCAAAAACAACCAAAAAGAAGCAAAAAAGAAGAGGATAAAAAAAAGAGCCATGTGAAGAACACCAAAGAGATGAGATAAACACAACTCAATATAAATAAATAAGAACTGTTAAATTCCAAAAAGAGTATGATTAGCAATAAGTTTAGATAAATGCAAGACAGAGTTCTAAATATGCAAGATGTAAACAGGTATTAACTCAAAGTAATAATTGGTGCACTTAAGGGGACCAGTGAAGGATGGAGGAAGACTAAGGAAAATTAAAGAAGGACTACATGTGTATTGGACACATTTACCATACTTCTGCCCCATGTATCCCCCCTATTTAAAAAAATGGTTTAGCCAAAACATTTCCAACAAAGTCAAAATGGGTTGAAACAAGTTATAAGTTGGTAGAAATGTTTCTAACCCACTTCAAAATGTTTCAAACATTATAAAAACGCTTTAAAAGTAGAAAATGTCCTTAAATACATTGAAAATTGTTACAGAATAATGGATTGCTAACAAAATCAAAGGACTTTATTGACGAAAAAGAGATTACAACTTCAATTAATCTCTAGTACATTTTAGAAAGCAAGAATTACAGGTATCTAAGTTCCAGGAACTATTGGAGCTCAAGGAAGATGATTTAGTTCAGGGAATTCTATTATAGAAAGAATTCCGAGAAAGATACGAGAGAGTAAGAGGCCGAGAAATGAATTACAACTTTGAAAGATATCCTTATACTATTGTAAAATGACTATTTATTCCATTTCCCACTACCACTGCTCTACGTCATCGTTCCGCTTCCCAGAAGCCTGAATCAACACCCAAACAACACCGTCCCATTAAAACTCACTTCCTTTCTCTATTTCCACCAGCCATTAAGTTGTTATAACAAAACTAACAAAACTAACAGCACTAAACTGTATAAAAATCAATTAAAAACCACTAAACCAACATTGAACTGTATCAAATCCCCCTGGTTTAGTTGACCCTTGTCCTTGAGGGGGCTAAGAAGGAAATTTGAGATGAAGATCATGAAAGTACTCCCAAGTGTCATCTTTAGCAGGTTGATTCTTCCACTTGACCAAAACCTTGGTACACATGACCATGTCGATTAACCATCCTACAATCAAGTATAGTTTCAAGTTCTGGCTGACTTTCCACATCAGTCAAAGTAGTAGGTAAATGCTGTGAGGTCAGGAGATTTCCAACATGTTTCTTAAGTTGCGAGACATGAAAAGTAGCATGAATACAAACATTGTTAGGAAATTTCAAGGTATAGGCAACAGCCTCCACATGAGCCAATATTTGAAAAGGTACATAAAATCTAGATGACAATTTATGAGATTCTCTTGAGAAGTGAGGATTGGCGGTAAGGTTGTAATTTAAGATATACCTAATTACCAATATTGAATTGTATGTCACTTCGTCCTCTATCAGCAAGTTTTTTCATTCTTGCCTGAGCTCTTTGTAAATGAAACTTCAAAACCTGAATAATTTCCTCCCTTCTTGACGTACTTCGATCAACTAACTCGATGAATGATTCTCCTAGAAGATAAGGTAGGTGGAACTTGGCTGTAAACAACTTCATAAGGAGTCATATGGGTAGCCGAATGATAAGTATTATTATACCAATACTCAGCTAAAGGCAATTAGTAAGCCCAAGTTCAAGGGACTTCCTCACACATACAATGAAGGTATGTCTCTAAACAACGATTAACAACCTCAGACCGCCCATTAGTTTGAGGATGATATGTAGTGGAAAGTTACAAGCACACTCCTTGACAAGCAAATAGTGAGGACCAAAAGTCACTGATAAAGATGGAGTCTCTATCACTAGTGATGGTTTGCGGCAAACCATGCAATTTGTAAAAATGGTCCATGAAAGTTTGTGCTACTTGCAAAGCTGTATAAGGATGAGACAAAGCCATAAAGTGAGCGGCTTTGGATAGCTGATACAATAACCATGATAGTAGATTTTCCCTGGGATAAAGGTAAAGCATCAACAAAATCCATGGTAATATCAGTCCAAACTCCCGTCGGTATGGGAAAAGGTTGTAAAAGACCTGGATAAGCAGAATTATCAGCTTTAAAAGTTCGATAAATGTGACACTCCTGAATGAATTTTTGAACATCCTTAACTAACCCTTTCCAATAAAAGAGACCTTTAAGCCCTTGCATAGTAGCATCTCGTCCAGAATGTCCTCATACAGAGGAGATCCAAGCTAAGATTTTCTATCGAAGTTCCATATCTCTACATACCACCAATCTACCTTTTCTTCATAACTATTCTTTTCTCCAAGTAAAATGCTTGTCAGGTGTAGACTGAGTCTGTAGTTCCAAAATTAATATTTGTAAATCAAAGTCTGACTATCAACTTGCTTGACCGGCTTGAAACAATCCAGACCTGATTGTATACAAGGCAAAAAGGGTTATTGCAGAATGAGGAATTCAGGAGAGAGCATCAGTAGCAATATTCTCTTTCCTTTACTTATAGTGAAGCTCACAAAAATGTTTTTCAAAACACCCATTCAAATAGCAGAGAGAGAGAGAGTTTACAAGAAAAACCCAACCTTTTTCACCTATAATGAACAACGTCGTTGCTGCTGTGCTAGCTGGAAGAATGCTGCTGGGATGGGCAAACAGTGCTGGTTGGAAGAACGTTGGCTGGAAGAATGTCGGACAGTGACCGTGTCATTGCTACAGGGGTGATGAAGAGAGGCTGGTGAAGAGTGGCTGCCATTCTGTGAATTTAGGTTTTCAAAAAGCTATCCCCAAAATGACGTAGTTTTGGGGGTAGCTAACTTTTTTTTTAAGTGAATATTTAAAAATTTTATCTTTAAAAATTTTTTCACCAATAAATCTAATAATATAATTCTCATATGGTGCAAACTACCTACTCCAAGTAGGGTTTTTTATTTTTAATTTTTGTTATATTTTTATTTTAACAAATAAGTTTAAAGAATTTAAAAAAAGAAGTAAAGATTTTTTCTTTACTTTTTTTATTTTGTTTTTTAAATTAACTTTTAATAGTTGTGTTAAGATTTTAAAATTTTTAATTTTTTCAAATTTATTTTAAATTGTTTAAACTTATCTCTTAAAATAAAAAATATAACAAAAAATATAAAATAAAAATTTGAAAATAAAAAACCCTACTCTGGAGTATACATACTCTAGAGTAGTAGAATTTCCCTTCTCATATTTGTAAGTTATAACACCCTTGTTTTATTTTAGTTAGGTTTAAGTTTGACGAAAATAAGATAACCAGTATTCATTTATTTTCAAACCAACTCATTTACTATCCATTATTTGATTTAATAATCCTTTATATTGGAATGGGTGAAGAATCAAATGTTTTGGCAATTCCTCATGGGGGGATGAATCAAGATAGTTTTGAATCAGAGTTCTAGACTTTTGTTCATCCCTCACTGTTGTATTTTCAGCTTTTTTTCAAATTAAAGAAAAAAATAAAGTGCAAAAATATAACATTTTTTCTTATTATGAGAGGACAACAACATTTTTATTTTGGGGCTGATTATGAGAGGACAACAACTTTTTATTTAGATTTTCATAATCCAAATAAAATATTAACAATAATATCTCTTTATGAAACACCTTTTCTTTTAGGTAAAAGCTTTTTTTTTCTTATTATCTGAACTTATTTTATATTAATATATTGTAATAATACAAGTTAATTTCAAATATGACACTTTTAAAATACTAAATCATAATTTACCCACATAATAGAATAAGTAATATTTAATTTTAATTTTATTGAGTTTAATATGTGAGAATTAGAATTTTCACCTCTAACGTATTAGTATGAGAATTAATAAGTATTATAATTTTGTATTTATATATTATTTATATATATATATAATATATTTAAAATATAATTCTACTTTATAAAAAAAAATGTTCATCTATATATTATTTTAGCTAACAATGGTATGTTATAATAATGAATTATAAAAAAAATATACAAAAATTTATGTGCAAGACCAAAATGGTTAGCTCTTTCAATCCAATGATCGAAAAATTGAAAATTTTAACAATGCAAAATTTACTCAAAGGAAAATGTGTCTTGGATGATCATCCCATCTGATTTTAGTCGATCTTACAGTTAGATTATATGTATGTTGTGAGCTAAGTTTGCGTGCCAGGTATGTGATGAAGATTGGACTATAATCAGTATGTGATCGACACAATTTTACACATTTTAACCGCATGATGTGATAGTAAATGATGAAAAGAATATACAAAAATTTGTGTATGAAACAAAAAAAGTAAGTATATTTAATCCAACGATCAGATTTTTAAAGATGCAAACAAAAACGTGGAACAAAATATTTTATAAGATATTTTTAATTTTGAAAAATTCACAAAAAGTATCAGTAATAGTAAAACGTAGGAATAAGGTGACATAGTCACCTTACTCTCTGACAACTGCCGAGGCTGTCAAATTAAAATATTCTATAAAACCGATTCACCAATTAACTGTAGTATAAAAGGCACACCGAGTTGAATCCTTGGATCATTTTGATTAGATAACTAAATCAGGATTAGGACGGTAAATGGGGGTTTGTAGTGGAAAGTAATTAACAGTAATGACAGTAAATAAAAACAGCAAACAGAAATTAGAAACAACCAATCCAAGGGAAGTAATTAGTCTTGAAGTTAATTTATCCTTGATCACTAAAGAGACACTTAAGAAGGTTCAACATAACTCTAAAGTTTGCCACTGAATGAGCATTCAGAATTTAGTTAATTAGGGTTAGAAAATTAAGCATTCATCCAACACCTTTCCAACCTACAAACCATAATCAAATCAACTAAACAGTTCATCAATCAGTTTTGATGCATTGTTCAGTCTTCATAATCCTCTTGGCATATGACAACTACGTAGCCATCACATGAATATCCCAACAAGTTAAGCAACTCAATCAGAATCTCAAAAGAAGGAAGAAAACGTAATGATTGTTTGAAGTGCAAAATGCTTAAACCAGAACCTCCAAATTAAACATCAAGACTGTTAATCCCTAGGATTGATTAAGGAGTTACCCCTCCATGAAGAAGAGGGATGAAAAAGCAGAGCAATAAACTGAAACCCTAGACATAATAGAGAAGAGAGAAGTCAGAGGTAATGGAACAGTATTCTCAAAACCCTAGCTGCTGCCAACATTTTACAACATTTGAATATATATATTAAACCCTAATCCACTAATTACAAATTTAACCTTAGGTCAAAACGTCCTCCAGCTATTTACTAGGCCATCAGAAGATTTCTAGGGCAACAGCACAGTAAAACGCATAGTTTTGATAAGTGATCAACAAAGGATGACTTCCAGTGGCAGCATTCTAGTTCTGGATTCTAAGCTAAATTTGACTCACTAAACATCCGAATCAGCCTTGGAGTTCTTCATCAAATTGTAGATATTTGTCTTAGCTTTACTACAAAATAAATTTCATGATTATCAGATGTCTAGAACTCAAGTTATAGTCAAAATACAAAAGCAACGTAAAAGCTCAAATAATGCTGAGATATATCATTAAACCAAATTGGAGCTCAAAATCATAAAGTGTGATCAAACCGGAGAATTTAGGTATATGAGAGGGTTAAAAGACTAAATGTGAGGCTAAAATAATATATGTAAATTGTGTTTATCAAATTCCCCCACACTTAGCTTCTACACGTCCCGGGTACAATAAAATTCTAGAACAAAAGGACAAGGGAAAGCAAATTTTTTTTTCAAAGCTAAAATTTCGAAAGAAACAATATCCAATGATGATCAAAGATGTAAAAGTCTAGAAGCAAGAAGGATAGTCCAGAATTCAAGGTTCTACAGCATCCCTGAGGTAATACTTCTTCTCAAATCAAACAATCAACATGGTATTTCAATTGAAAAGTATGGATTAAGAATGAAAAGACCTTCACAATTATACTCTCCATTCCTCAAGTGTTTGAAGGGTAGTGTATCGCTCAGTTAAACCCATGACAATTATGCACTACCATAAGCTTGCTTGTCTTCTAATTCTCTATTACATTAACATATGCACATAAAAATCAAGAGGACTTAACAAGGCTACATCAAGATCAAGGAAAGGGGTTGGAATTAACAGGAATATGATAGGCTAAGTAAATACCCAAGAGAAATGAAGAGCATTATGGAGAAACTCAGATAAAAAGCATAAAGGAATTGTCTCATGGTTATGTATGCATCTCATGTATTCCTTTGTCTCTGTTTTTCTTTTTCTTTCTCTGTTTTTCTATTTTTTTTTTAATATCACCTGTGAATTTTGTAACCACCAGACTTGTACTATTTCCACTAGAAAAGAGGTTTTCCTACGAAAATGAATCAATGCTCTTTCATTCCCTAAGGTAAGGTAAAGTAAGGCCATGGTTTTCCATATAAGTTTTTAATGGGGGAAAGAAAGGATTGATAATTGGGTTTATGCTCATTGTGGAGGTATTCAACAAATATAATTGATGCAATGTTAGTCATTTGGATAGGGTAGCTAAGTGAAGAAAGAATGCCTCAATCATGTTTATGTGTGCAAGTGAAAATGCAAACTCGAAAAGAGTCAAAGCAAGTTCTAGAGTGATTAATTGCTATGAGTTGAAATCACACAAGAAAGAAGAGAATGTAACATATGTTATATCCATCCATCCATCAAAAGGCTCAATTCTAACAAGGTATGTGTCTATCAAACTCAATCACCAATCCAATATCCAAAACCAAGTATGTAAAATTTGAGAAGGAAGATGATGATTCATTCATGCTATGAACTTAGAATCTCAATTGTTTCAAACTCACAAACTTTGCACCCAAAATCATCATTGGAAGGGGGAATAATAAAAACAGGAGGGTATGACAGAATAGAAAATTGAAAAACAAGCATTAGATAAAAAACAGAGTCAAACAGAATGTAACTTCCTCCCCTACACTTAAATGTTGCATTGTCGTCAATGTAAAGCATAAGAAAAAATGATAGTTCATGAATAAAAGGGGTAAATGAAAGACAAGTAAAAGAGAAGAGGGAGAAAAGAAACATCCCTAGGAAGCGAGATAGACAGCTTCCAGCAAGTGGATCTCTTCCACTAGATCTTGCTGAGCTCCTTCATAGAATGGTTTGAGGCAGTGCCTATTGACCTTGAAAGTTTTCTGAGTGGCTTCACTAATGATCTCCACCACACCATAGGGAAAAACTTTAGAGATGAGAAATAAGCTAAGCCACTGAGAACGGAGTTTACCGAGCATGAGCTTCAGACGAGAGTTATAAAAGAGCACTTTTTGGCCAACTGAGAACTCCTTCCTGGTCAACATCTTATCATGAAAGAATTTGGTCCGTTCCTTGTATA
>JASKGM010004931.1:0-11993 GCA_034509205.1 Ceratonia siliqua
GTAGGCACTTACTTGGTAAGGCAGGTCTAGTTATTTATTTTTCACATTTTTTGTCCATTATTATTTTATTGATAAAATGAGTAATTTTAATAAATTAAAATCCATTAAAGCACAAACAATTTAGGGTAACCGTCCTTAAGGACGGACGTCGTGGGGTGCCTAACACCTTCCCCACACGTAATTAGACTCCCGAACCCTTTCTCTGGTTTCAACGGCCAGTTTTCATTCATTTTTAAGGATCCCAATTATCTTTCTAATTAATTGGTGGCGACTCTAAATTTTCTCTGTATTTTCTCTCACGCGCCTCAAAGTCATAAAATAACGATTTTTCACCGACCGTCACGTTGTGACACCTATATTGCTGGAAGAACAGATGATAATACCCGAATGAGAATAGGTCAAGGAATGTGACGAAGATTAATACATATCTACAGCGTACTGTTACAATAAGTTACAGAAATGTGCCCAGAAATACGTGAAACAAATTAAGGTTACATTGAACAAGGAGTGCAATTCCTTGCTCCAATCACTTTCTCATCTACAAAACAGATTGTATTATTTATTTCCAAAATTTAAGCCCTCGACTTATGGGCTGCAGCAACTTCAACAGTTAAGATGAAAGATGATTTTCCTGCTTCCCTTAGATAACGTACATCTCCATTCATGAGCTTTAGCAGCTTTCTGCTGATGAGCAGGCTGATACCCTCCTCGGATTCCTGTCCATCACTTCCAAACATCTGGTTCAGCAATACTTCTGGCACCCCGCTACCAGCATGTGTTACGCTGATTCAACAATAAAAGCAAGCAGTCAATGGTTTAGGCTGAACTTAGCTGTAAGTTGTCTAATCACAGGCAATATTGCAAGTTTCTTTTACTTGTAAGGTTGTACCCTAGCACAAATCATGAATGGGTTAATGTGACATCTCTCTTTGCATTTAAATGACATATATATAGTACGAACAGCAGAACCAGATGAGTTAAATAACAACACAGTTTCAGGTGACCACTTGAGTAGTTACCTGAGCTCCAAATTGGCAAGATGGACAGATTGTCCTAACTGATCTTTGGTTAAAGAGGCTGCTACAACAACCTTAGCTCCAGACGGTGTATAACTGATGGAAATCAATAAGAAGTCGGCTAAGACCTGTTGAAGCCTAAGACTGTCACCATATAAGGTTTCTGTCATGATCTGCTCTGCAACATCATTCACTATTTGTATACCCTTTGCATTGCTCTTTGCCATTACTTGACTAAGGGAGGCAACCAATACCTCTTGCAGAGTAAATTCAACCATCTCCAAATCCAAGTATCTGTAACATACAGGAGAGAAAGGAATATGCAATTTGTTACACAAGACACCATGAAAAATGACGACAGAAACTGCATATTTGGGTTCATCTTCATTGTTTCACATGCTTCAACTGACCTGGCATTACAGTGTGCCTTGAGAAGCACTTTTTATATTAATGAGAAGGTGACATCCAAATTGTTACCCTTGTTTTAAATTTTTTTTTCCGGCATAGTTTATTAATATTACCTACCAAAGCATGATGCAGAAACTACATAATACAAACCATAAGAACATGAAGCCGTGACTGTCATGAAACCTAATTTCTGCAAACTACATGGTCTTCAACATACAGAACCTTAAAGTTGCTTAAGGCATCCTATCTACGTCCCGAAGCACATTAATTAGGTAAATTGTATATGAGCCAGGTCAACACAGGCTTTGTATGCAAGATAACCAATTACTAAGCAAGGTTCAGAATCAAAATCGCCCTAAAAGAAGCTCTAGATAAAGCATGAGATTGGGAACTTCTAGAGTTTAATAGGAGCTCTAGATAAATGCTTAACGCCAGACGAATTAAAGAAGGGAAAAAAAGAAGCAGCTCAGGAATCACAAATATCATACCCGTCTATGATACGATCAAGATCCGAGTCGTCAAGAATTTTGTTGAGCTGGCGCTGGCACTGGGCACTAGTGTGGAGAAGTTGTTTTTGTTCAGTTCCCAACTCAGTACCCTCCAACATTTTCCGGGAGAACATAATCCCGCATAAAGGATTCCGTATCTGCCTTTTCATATAAGTTATAGCTTTTAGTCTCTTCAAGGCAGTTTGTTCAGATAGGCGCTGAATATGTAATGCTTGTTGCAGCTCCGGGCTAGCTAGCTGCAAGAAGCAGAAGACCCCCCTAACTGCACCCTCTATGTCCAATTTCTTACTCACAGAAAGCAGGCATTCTACATACTTTCCATTCCGAGAAAAAAAGCCAAAAGCAACCTTCTCAGTTTCCGAACCGGTCATGGCTTTATTAAGTATGATACCGAAGTTAACAAAAGCTTCTTGATTTTTTAGACGACAACAAGCCATATGCGTCCCAAAAACCTCCCCTAAAAGCATTTTATCCATCACCTCCTCTCGCTTCCATCCAGTTAACTTAGTCATTGCTGGATTCCACTCACAACACCATCCAAATTCATCTGTACCAAATATTGGAGGGATCAATGGGTTTGGGTTCTGGACAATTGCCTTGTAATCACCTTCAATTCGGGTGAATTTGTCCATAACTGTCTTCTGAGCAGTTATATCTTGAGCCACAAAACAAACTCCCACGACATTATCTCGAAGGTCCCTGCTCGCACAAGCATTAACTACCAAGCTGATAGGACCAGAATCAATCTTAGACGCATGTGTTTTGATCTCAAATTGAACGTTCTGCTCTTCTTCACCTATTTAGATTGTAACAGAACAAATCAATTAGTGATAAATATGGAAAGATAGTGAAAGGAGTATATATGATCCAATTTGCAGATTAAATACACTTTTTCTTTCCACTAATCCCCAAAAAAATTGAAATAAAACAAGGTGTTTGATTTCTCCTGAGGTGTTTCATTCCTTCTCAAGTCTTATGAGGGTGCAAAGTCGAATGAATTTGGGAAGCAAGACATATTATCCTTCTTATAGGTCTTCAACAACGCAACATGCAATGATGGCATTAGGGATGATGATATGCTTATACAGGCTATGATTAAAAATAAAAACGAAAGAAATGAGCTTAGAAAAGGATAAAATGGGAAAAAAAAAAAAGGACATACCTTGCACTGCCATTTCCAGCATCTTCTTGACCCTCTCAGTTGACGAATCTTCAACGAGTGTAAGCAAATGCTTTCCAATAGCTTCATCAACTGGAAGACCTGTCAACTCGGCAATTTTTGTATTCCACCCATTGACCAGCCCATCAACATCAATTGCCAAAATTGGCACTGTTGCCGTTTCAATTAACCGAACCATCTCACTTGTCACTACTTCCAATTCTTGCATCCCTTCAATCTTCAAATCGCTTAATCTTGTGTTAATTGCATTGTTTATATCCATACTCTCTGTATCTTTGAACGCATTTCTAAGGATTAACTGCAACGAATGGATAGCATCCATTTCGTAGTCCTTCCATGGTAAGCTCCTTGACTTCACAACTTCAAGGAAAGCCTTGAATGATGACCTTGGATGCATCTTCCTACCATCATCCTTTTCACCAGGTTCATGCTTTGCACCACCCCATCGGATTTCTGCAGCCGTATGAGACCGAAACCAGAAAACCATGTCTTTGGAAGCTATTCTCACAGCTGCCATTCCACAAACTACATCACCAAGAGCAAGGGCACGTGGGAACCCTGCATCAGACAAACTATCTGTACTCAAACCTGTGGAATCCATATGGTTCTCGGCGAGCCATAAAGCTATCTCTCGAATCTGAGATTCACTTGGCGTTACTCCTAATCTCCATACCTTGTTTTTATACAAGAGGGCAGCTCCATCACATTTCACAAGATCCATTATATTTGGGCTCTGTGATACAATACCTAGGGGCGCATCTCGCATCAGCATATCACACAAGAGTGTCTGGGTGCGCAGGATGTTTTTCTCAATAAGCTGGTATTCTAACTCTAATTCTTTGTTCACATGGATGGCGAACACTTGAGCGAGAAACTCACAAGCATATCTAAGAGGAAATGGAACAAACCTGGGTGTAGTGTTATGGCAAACTACTAAACCCCAAAGTCTCTTTCGCTTCTGTGGCTGGACAGAATCAGAGCTGTCCCCATCTTCATCGCTGTCATTGACCACAACTGCCATAACGAGGGAAGCAATTGAATTCATGTTCTCCATATATTGCAAATGGCAACTATGAGGAGCCCTTAAGGTTGAACCACACAGGGTTAACTCAAATGGAAGTTTTTCATCTTGAAGCACCTTCACATGCTTTGCACGACAATCAACTATCATCCGGACCTTGTTCTTCATAAATAAAAAGCGTGCAGCCTGTGGAATATCAGTGGCCGGGTAATGCAAACCCTGATAAGGCTCTAAACCTGGCTTTGTGATCTCAGCAATTACTTCCCCGTGATCATCCTCGTGAAATTTATAAGCCATCACCCTGTCATAACCTGTGAGTTCAAAAACCTCTTGGACCATTGTATCACATAGCCTTTCCATGCTCCCACTAGGCAAAGATTGCAATCGGGTAATTGCTTTGGCTGCAAGCTTGTAAGATTGAAGGGCACCTGCTGCAGTCATGGGAACTTCGTAAGGCTTGACTGGCTCAAAGTCAATGATCAAACTTCCAGTAACACGATGGATAATTGCATAAAAGGGCTTCCCAGAGGTCTTGCAATGGACTAGGATGGGGTTAAGAAGTGAAACCTCCCCAAATCCTAATGCCTTCAGCAATGCAGAAGCACTTGGGGCAGTGAAAATAGTTCTTATGTCCGTGCCAATGCCAAGGGCAGGGTGGTCACCGACGCTAGGGACTGCATGACTAACCATGGTCAACATTTCGGGAGCATTCTCACTGTATGCGATGACCTTGCATGTTTTCTCATCTAAGGCTAGCAAGCACCCGAAAGGCTGGATCAGCTTGCCTTTCTGTATGTGATGGAGGTAAGCTGTTGTTACTCTGTCAGACCTTGGTTGATGGTCTTCACTGACTGAACCGGAAACACGCACTGAACTTGAGTAGTCAAAGGAGCTACCAGACTCTTCAAAATTTGCATGGAGTTTTGCATCTACAGTGGTCTGAGCAATAATTCTAGCACTATGTCTTGATCTTCCTGAATTGCTGGATGATTGGCTAGGTCTTGAGGAAGACATTTTCACCGGAACTGCACCTGGAAAGATAAAAATGAAATGACTAAGTTAATCGGGATCTTGATAAGAATCTGTTACAAGGAACAAGGAAATTCGTTCTACTACAGAACTATTATTGACTTATTTAGATGCCAAGCTTTGTCATCCTCCTCCAAGTGATAATTATAAAAGAGAGAGAGGATTTACAAAACTTTTTTAAGATGATAAGATATTGAAGGACTTCGGTAAGTATTAATAATTTAAAAGCCCTCAAGGAGAACCGCCATTTTTCATATCATTGACTCCATAAATACTACATGCCATATTTCCCATAACGGTAGAACAGAAAGAAAAATATAATTTTATATCATTATTCTTAGATTCTCCAAACATATTGTAAGCAAGGCGTAAATTCTGAATAAGGATGACATAACCCCTTAAACGCAGAGGAATTCATGAGCGCGCAACCATAGATGCTTCAGCATAATGCAAAATTTGATTGTTTTTTTCTTTATTGTCAAGAATAATTATGGATACGCGAACCCAATGAACAATGATAACACCCGATACGGTAGGAAAAAAATCAGGAGTACGGTAAAATACCATTTACGAAAACAGATATATTCCAAAGTACCGTTCAAAGATCCAAATTCTTAGAATAGAATACAGGAGAAAGTAGAAACCATGGCTGATAAACCACCCAGAACAAAAAATCAGCTGAATTCAGACAGAGGAGTGGTATTCAGAGAGTGAAGAGTGCAGCACAAAAAATGCAGAAAAAACTGACCTTGAGGAGCTACAGCAAGCAAAATCTGGCTCACGCTCGCCCAACCAATGACAAGAGAACCTTGAAGAGAAGCTAGAGATTAAAAATCCCAGCTGTGCCCACCATAGCCTGGCTCCATCTCATGAAGAAGAATAAGCTGACTCTCGATCACTGCCCTTGTCTGTTTGTGTGGGAAGGGAACCCCTCCAATGCCAGCACTAAGCAGTTAGGAGGGACCGCCATAAATATATAATATTGGTAACTAAGTGGGAATAATCATCGAGCGCTTTAACTAATGGTTTACTTACTATTCAATGTATTCATTCAAGCATGGGATTATTAGAGACAGGATACAGTGACTAGCGTCAAAGCAAACACCAAAATGGGAAGTGGGTTTCCAACGTCGACAATAATGTTAGTTGATCACATCCAAAATAGCTATAGGAAGCTTTTACGCTGCCTGACTTCGTCTCGTGGTTAACTGACTTTCTATTTTGGATAGGATTCAACATTCATGTCGGTTCTCTATATTAAAATGGAAATAAAATCCAAACCCATATCGCCTAATCATCTCAATATTAAAAAAGCTTATAAGGGGGCTCCTAGTTATCATGATTTTTTTTTTGTTTTTCTAATAATGATAATATATAAAAATATTTTAAAAAAAGCAGGAGGAAAGAAAAAAAAAGAAAAAAAAAAAGGTTTTGTGCCATTGGATAGCCGCCCCATGCCTTGGAGAACGGAAGAATACTAACAAGAAAGTGAGTTATGGGTGTCACGTGCAGCCCTCAAACCTGTGTCTTGCGGCTTGGAAACAGGGGGTGTAAGGAACAAACAACTGGCCATATCTCCCCCATTCATGGCTCAGGATTAGGTTTCCCATCAGAACTGTGACAACTGACACGAACCACCCAAGTTGAGCCCATACTGTAAAGTCACAGAATGAAGCCTTGTAGGGTCATGCAGATTAGGCATTTACATAATAAATAGCAATAATTAGAGGCACACTTTATTGGATGATTTGGTAGATGATACTCAACCGGAAGAATTAGCAAATTTTATCTTATTGGAACATGTTGGGTTGCTGTCAAATAGGTTGGTTCTCGAAGCTTTTCTTGAAACTTCCAAGGGCTGGGGGTGCGGCAACTTTCTGGTCAACTTTCTTTCTCATCAAAAGACTAAAATTGAGCCTGATTGCCCCCAATACCTAATTTTGAATCCCATTCTTCATTATCGAGAATTTAGTAGAGGGATGAATCATCTTGAGAAGACCAAACGATAATTTACTAAAAACAAATTGTTACTTGCAATCCGCATAGTAAGGAATATTGTCCCCTTTATTAAAACTGGTACTTAAGTGTGTTTGTTGCCGGTGGCATAATTGTATTGTCATCGCGTACCGAACAGTTTGACTGTCTGATCCAATGGGAAAAAAGGAAAAAAACCAAAAACAGTTTGAGCCTAATCGCCCGTAAAGTAGTGTATGTAGTTTAAAAAACTGTAAAGATAATTATGGAATAATAAAAAGAGTTAGAGATCATGAAGGATAATTATTTAACTGAGATAATTTATTTTTTATATCTATATTAATTAATTAATAAACATTTAAATTAAGTATAAAATATTGATTTTATACTTAATAAAAAATGACTTTAAATATTTTTTTAAAATATTTAGAAAATTATCATATATAAAGTTTTAGGGAAACCCAAATTCTTGCATCATCACTCTATTTTAAAACTTTCACCAGTCACATAAAAAAAGTAAAGATAAAAAAATCATCTCTCTTGCTCTATTAATAATAGAAATATATTTTAAAAAAATTGTTTTGTAGTCTGTCATCTTCTTTTTCTTCTTTTTTTTCAAAAAGTTTTTTGTCTAAAAATATTTTTTTTTTTTCAATTCAATGACGTTATTCTAGTTTTGTAATAATCTATTTACAGTACGGTATTTCGGCTTTGTAAGTATCCATTGGAATAAAAAGCTTTTGGATTTCTCTATTGTAACAAAAAACAAGCTATTTGGAATCCTCTATTCTATTGGCAATTAAAAACAGCTTTCGGGATAAAGGACTACAAAGCGTTATAAATTCTCTGAGGATGGGAGAGGGACATCTTTTCACTTATCCGTTAGTCCAAACCTGCAATCCTTGCCTGAGAACCATACTGATAACATGTGATAACTGCTTTCCTTTGTCAGGCAAAGACATAGATGATTTCGAAGCATAAGATAATTTGAGCTCATTCTCACTCGAACAGATTCTATCAAATTTAAGAAATTATGTCCTAGAATATTTATAATTCAAAGTTCGCCGCCAGAGTAAGAATCTGATATCAGCTCCAGCTTCTAATTTCATCTCCACAGTAAAGGCCTGCAGGGAGGCTTAATATTGTTCTTTACCACCTGTGACAACTCCGCCCACGGATCCAGTCATGTCTTGCAATATAACATGACCGTCTTATAGTGTAAGTGGTGATCGTTCGTTTTTTTATCAAACGGTCATGATTTTTTGAAAAAAAACACGTTTTTGCACACATATATGACACCCACGCTTAACTACCTACCTTTTTTAGCCGTTTTTACTAGATATCCCACATATGTTATTGTATCCAATACATACATTTATTCTACAATCAAGAAAATGAGAAATTGAAAATGATATTTTTCAGAGGAGAAATAAGAAAGGCAATAGTAAGGACTAAGGAGAATCGCCAAAATAATTTCAGCAGTTTCTAGCTGCAAACCTCTGAATCTTTGTGGTGAGAATATCGAATCTGCCAGAAACAAAAGATAAGCAAATAAAACATCTTTCGGTGGCTATTCTCCACATATTTCATTTCTCAAGTAGCTCTAGATATCAGCAAACTAAACCATCTTATTCTTTCTTTCTTTTTTTCCTCTCTTTAACCTAGAAGGCTAGAATCACCTCATTGCAGAAGAGAGAAAGCACAACGGGCTACAGAGAAGTCCTCCAAATCAAGTAAATAAGGGGAAGATAGCGCCGCAAAAGAATCTGGCCAAACTCATTTCAAGCAGCACCTACTTTCAAAATTATGGGCTACAAAGTCCGCAAGCCCGTCAACTTCTATACAACCCAAAAATTTCAAGAAGATAGAAGATTAGAAGTATCTTTTGACGTCATAATGGGCAGCATCTCATGCTTTCAAATAAAAATCCTTCAAAAGAAACTTGCCAAATCTATTAGAATCACAAACTTTGCAATAAGTAAGCAATACAAGATTCAGTCAAGACTAAATGGTAATATGAAGAATGATTAAACATTAGGATTCTTAGAGAGGCCACTAGATCATAAGCTAAAGGCCTTACAAACCTTCACAATTAAAGTAAATCTCACTTTTAAGTTCATCAACATGCAAATGGCATTGGCTGCCAATACAAAATAGAGTCTAGATCTATTTAACTAACTACACAATCAATAGGAAGGGAAACATCATCCTGCCTGATGCAAAATGCCAAAAAAATGTGCTATAAGATTATTTGGATGGAATGAATTGAAGACTTGGGTAGACAAAAACTGGATTAATTTTCTTAAGATGAGGTACAAAGATTATACATTTTTATTGATAGTGAAAGTCATTTGAAATCGTTTGAAACAACAGTAAACTGGAAATATCCTTTTAATCCAGCCATTACTCCTCTCTTGTAGGCTGTATCCTTTAAAGTGTCAAAACTCTCGCAAATTGAACCGATCAAGTAGAAAAGTTCACAACACAAATCCCTTGAAATTGGGATTTTGACTCTAAAATTCCACTTGTTTAGATGCAGAAAAGATCTTTCAGGGAACCAAAGAGAATTCTAAAACTAGTCTGGTAATGATACAAACACAAGTACGGATCAGGCAAGGAAAAATTAAATGCCGTTCCTGATGGCTGACTACAGAAGCCCATTGAAGCAAATGCACGATGAACATATGATTATACGACGTTCTTAAAGCTATAATAGCTACAGATACAATGAGACCAGAAGGTAAATATAATCATAAGCATACAACAATTCCTCAATTTAATGGAAGAAAAAGTGATAATAGACTACCCTTCTCTAGTTCCCTTAATGTTTAAAGTTGCCAGACACCATAAGGCTGACAAAACTCACGTCCATATATTTATATATCCTTGACTAAGACTAAGAGTTACCTTATAAGTTCATACACTGTACTTTACCCAGTTATACTTCTCATTATCTAATGAATTCTGCAAAGCATTGCGATACAAAAGTGATCTTTAAACATATCCAATTGTATGCAGACTCAAATGAGGGTGGCATGCTAAAGATCATTAAAGATACTCAATAGAAAAGAATCATATGATAACGGTTAAAAAGAATTGAAATGGTGATAAGAACTTAAAAACAATTAGTGTATAAGTTCTTATTTTGTGACAGTATAGTAAATCGACAATGACGATAATCACCTTTGAAATTTTCAACAAGATGAAGGAAAAATTTGTATATACATAAATAAACCAAACAAAAGTCCTAAGAGAAAGAATGACACTATGAAAAGAACAGGGTTCAAAAGTTCCAGTACTACTATATACACCTCTTCTCTGGTTGAAGAAAAGTAGAGGTTCCAGAATTTCAAAGCGTGCAGTTTTCGTCAACCTCTTCCATCCCAGCAGTTAGTAAACCAATCTTCTGCTATCTATAAAACCAGTTCATTTCACTCTGATTTTAACCTGCAAGGGCTAGCATCCCAGGTAGCTTAAGTTCCTTTCCAGACCATGATATTTTTTGCATAGCTGCCAAAAGCATGATAGCTTGAGATTCATAATTACCATAGCGTAACTAAAACCTGTTCCAAATCTTCAATTTGTAATTATTGGATGGCAGCAAGTGTTTTGTCTACAACTTGTTCGACCATAGCACTGAATGAATACAAGTGTGATGAAGGTAGCAATGAAATCAGCCTTTTATGGAAGGGGCGTCTCACCTCTACCATGTATGTCTCCTACTCGTATTGAACATTCATCGTTGCCCAAAAATTTCATCAATTTGTATACCACTCTGATGGAAAGAAGAGCAAACTAAGATTTCAGAAAAAATTTCATCAAGCCTTCAGCAGCAAACAAAGAGACTGTCATCCTCGAACCAACACAACGAAAATCAATCTATGTTGAGAGAGTAACTGAACACAAAGTATCTTTAACTGTATTGTGAAGACTTGCAAATCTAATCTATGTGGGAATTGCATTCTTTGGAATAGAATTCATTCTTCTCTATCAAAGTTTTCAACATCGAATAAGTGAAACTTGGATCATTGGGGTCCCTTGTCGGAGACCCACTAGGCGATTCCACCACTTGAGGGCGCGTAAAACATAAGTAGCATCCTTTATTGTAATCACCACGAATCGTCTTACCTGAAGCCCTGCTTGCATTTGCAGCTCCTGACCCAGAAGATGAACGAAGAGCCCTTTTGCACCTTCTATTGTGGAGTTGTTTCTTAACTTTTGTGAATTGATGCAGGACCGCCCGCTTTGCCTTTCCAATATCTTTTCCAAACCCATTTGTTGTACGCTTCTTTCCATCTTCATCCTTGGCAGGGTCCCCACCAGCAGTGTCATCATCTTCATCATCATTGCCATCACCGCCGCCTTGGCAACCATGACGATCACTGCCACCAACATTTGAGATCTCCTCATCAGAAGCAGACATTAAATTTTATTAATTTTGGATGAAATAGTATTATTAATATTGAAATTAGAGAGAGAGGTGGTTCAATTTCATGGAAGGTAGGATCAAAGAAAAAGTTAAAGGAAACCCAATTGAGGATTCCAATTCAATTACAATTTTGCCAATGAACAATTGAGAGAGAGAAATACGAGATGGGGTGAAGTTGGGAATACTCGCGGAACTCGTGTTTACATTTCACCAAAAAAAATCGTGTTTACATGGTGGTTTATTTTAAGAGTTACACTAATTAGAAGCCACGTGTTAAATTTATAGCAGCCCAACACGGTAGGTTGGTCTATTCCTTTCTCCGTTTTGCTGTTCTAACAACTGGAGCCAGCAGAGGCAGTAGGTAGTCGCTACGTGTTAGATTTATAGTGGCTAGTCAATTATTTAGGCCGTGTGGCTGTCCATACGC
>JASKGM010004942.1:0-11991 GCA_034509205.1 Ceratonia siliqua
ACAGGGTCATTTAGGTTATTGACTAACATGAATATGTTTTTAAAACAAATTCCTTTATTACAAATGTGTGCATTTGTCAGTTTGTAATTTATCTGTAATATATATATATATATATATATATATATATTGTAGAAATATAAGAGGTAATTGTAAAACTATCATGAGAAAAGTCGAAGAGATATACAAAGTATTGTATTAAAACAAAATATTGTAGTACAAAAGAGTAATTATAGTAATGTAAAAACACTTACAAAATATTGTAAAAGAGTGATGTAAGAAGGCAAGAAAGCTTAAAGATTATAAGTGTTTACAAAATCTAAAAAGCTATGAATGCTAATAAGCTGCTGATGCCTTCGAGTGTGGTGCGAGGAGCTTTTTATAGGCTGAAGAGCGGACTTTTGCGCCTTTGGAATCCTTGCAGACTTCAAATGCTTTCGAATCTGTGTACTGGTTTATAAAGTTTTCTTGTCCTGTAGTGTCACATGCGTTACTGTTTGATAAAGCATATTTGTCTGGTAGCTCTTTCGGTGCCCTTGGTTAGTGGAGCACTTAATTATTGTCGGTTGAGTTGTCAAGTCTTGTTTGCTAATCAAATTGTGATAGATTCGCTAGATGTGTGGGATCCAGGTCAATGCCAAAACAGTCATCCTCGTTGAGAGGGGTGAAGTCTGAGATGGCGTCATCTTGGTCACCATCTCAAATAGAGGTTGCTGTATCGGAGAGTGCCTTTAGTTTTTACAGAAGTTATTTATCAGATTTGGCTGCAGTAATACTAGTGGCAATCTGAGATCTTGTAGCTAAAAACTGGCTTTCCGTTTAGAGAGCTGTTTTTCTGATGTGTTGTGAATTGCTGGATAACCATTTTTGAATGGCTTCCCCGTTGATAAGATTAAGATTAAACTCAATCCACCATTTAATACTTATGTCATGACCTACCCAAGTTTGAGGAAAAGGTAATTTGTCGACAAAGATATATTTCCAAGTCATAATCCAAGAAACTCTAAAAATTTTAACAAACTGGAGTAACCTGTGTCCTTTAGGAAACTTGGTTTTTTCTTTAAAGAATTTGTATGATTCAAGGGCCTGTGGAGGCATAATGTATGTGGTTGGTTCAAAAGTGTAAAACCATTCGACAAACCATTGTGGATAAGAAGTTATTCCTTTTGCAAACCAGATAAACCATGAATGAGTGGCTGGTTGAACAAATAAAGTGTTGAACCAAGCAATTTGATAATCATGGCAGTTATATCCTTGAGGATTAAACTTTCTGGTAAAACTAATTTGTGTATGAGGTCCTGCTCCTGGTAACCATTGAGAGGGAGAGATAGTTTTGTTTATTTTAAGTTTGGAATAAGTAATCCTATTTAGATTCTGGTCATCATAGTGATGAGTTATGACTGCTGAATCAGTGTCTACTAGGATGAATTCGTAGAACTGTCGGGTTTTGTTTAGGTTGTCAGGCATGTAGTGCCATTCTAGTGAAGGGAATACTCTCGAAACAAGTTCTTGTACTGAGGTGTTTGGATAGGTTCTGTGTTTGGGTTCCACACAGAAGAGTGGAAGTTTAAGGTCTTTGCGGACATATTCTCCAATCTCTTTAGAGGATGGAGGAGTAGTCTATTTTGCTTGAGATGGAGAGGCTTGGGCCGGTTTTTCCACTACTTGTGTATAAGTCAATGGAGCAAACTTGTTTTGTATAAAGCTGTTTATGGTAGGTCTTATGGGAGGCCGAAGGCCTGAGGATCTGGTAACAGGTCCTGATGGTGTCGTTGGTGTAAACGATTCACCATAGATGTCTCTTGTAACTTGTTTTCCTTTATTTTTACCTTTACCTTTTGAGGTGGAGGTCATCTTGTATGTGCTTGCCCTGTAGGAATTCTCTAGTAAGAAAGTCTGGAAGAGCATTTAGTTTACCTTTGATATGTTGTATATCAAAATTAAAACAAGAAAGTATTGACTGCCATCTGGCAAAGATGTATTTTGAAACAAGATTTTGAACATCCTTTTGTAAAACAGATTTCGCTGCTTTGCAATCAGTTTTAAGCAAAAAAAATTTGTAAAACAAATTGTCTTGAAATTTAGTAATACATAATACTAGAGATAAAATCTCCTTTTTTTATAGTGGAATATTTTTGTTGAGATTTTGTCCAGGTTCCTGAATAAAAACGAACAACTTGTTCTTTGGTAGACTCAAGGAATACTTGTTTAAAGATTCCTCCATAACCTAAATCTAAGGCGTCGGTTTCGACGATCATATTGGCTTTAGGGTCAGGTAAACCTAAGCAAGGTAAAGTTTTGACTTTACTCTTAAGGTCTTTGACTATCTTAGTCATCTCTGTATTCCAAGCTGGCGGACTCTTTTTAAGTCTGTCAAATAGAGGTCTACAGGTAGTTCTAAGGTTTGGTATAAAATCAACTACGTAATTTAGACATCCTAAAAAACATTGTAACTGGGTTTTGTCTTTAATCTCATCTGGGAATTTGTCAGCAAATTCTATAGTTCGGCTAATAGGGGTGATTGTTCCAAGGTGAATTTCAAACCCTAAAAACCTAACTTTTGTCTAGAATAATTTCATCTTTTTGGCTGAAACTACAAGTCCATTTTCCTTAACAATCGTATAAAATTGGTTAAGGTATTTGAAATGTTGATCTATTGAATCAGAGAATACTAAGACATCGTCTAAATAAACTATGGTAAATTTGGTGTAAGGATTAAAATATCGTTCATGATATTTTGATATTCTGAAAGAACATTTTTTAGGCCAAAGGGCATAACGTTCCATTCGTAATGCCCAAAGGGAACTGTGAATGATGTTTTGTATTTATCCTTTTCTTCTACCTGTATTTGGTAGTAGCCTGATTTCATGTCGAATTTGGAGAAAATAGAGGCATTCCAAATTCTACTGACTAGGTCTTTCTTGTTAGGTATTGGGTACCTGATCCATTTGAGGACTTTGTTCAAGGATTTGTAATTGATGACCATTCTAAGGGCTCCTCTTTCTATTTCCGTGTGATTTCGAATGTAGAAGGCTAGGCAACTCCAAGAAGATTTACTTGGTCTAATCAATTTTTTGTCTAGGCATTCTTGTATCTCTTTTTTGCAGTATTCCAAGGTTTCTTCATTCATTTAAATGGGTCTGGCTTTGGTTGGAATATTGCGTTCATTAAAAGTGGGTTCATATGGTAAGGAAACTGTATGCTTCTTCCAAGTCCAAAAAGCATTTGGGTGTTCGGCGCAAATGTCTTTTTCAAACTGTTATTGTAAGTGGTGGATTTTGGCTTAGATTAGGGGTTGAGTTATTTGTTCCTCAATCCGCTTGTGGTGTATTTTGTAGGTAAGGGATTTGATATGGGAGGTTTTCTTAGTGATCAAATTTATTTGAGAAATGGCTGTGTTTTGTAAAAGATTTAAATCTTTTAAGTAAGGTTTTCGAATAAATTCGAAAGTGATATTTTTCCCTAAAGCTGTTGTAGTGATTCCTTCCGTTGTTACCTGAAAAGGATATATGGTGGTTAGGAATGGTGTTCCTAAGATTATGGGTTCGTTTATGTTTTTTACTAAAATGAATGTTGTCTTGAAACATGTCTTCTTGTTACAAATGTGGGCTTTTGTAAGTTTATAATTGATATGCAGTTGCGTTCCATTTGCACTGCTCAGGGATTCTTTGGTCTTTTCATAGTATTATGTAGGAATTAATTCTTCTTATATACAATTCATATCTGCTCCTGAGTCAAACACTGTGATAGTTTCTAGGGTGTATTCATTATTGATAACTAACCGTATCGGGCAGTACCATTTATGAATTTGTATTCTAGATATGACGTTGATATAATTTTGTTCAGATTCTTCAGAGTCTGTTTTTTTTTCAATCAAAACTTGTTTTTGTTTAAGATTACTAGATTCTGGGGGATCTAATTTTTTGTTGGTCAGGTTAAACAGTTGTAATTCTAAGGTCATGTCTTTTAGCTTCAGTTGTCCGACCTCTTATTTAATTTGTTTAACTTCGTATTGCAAATCTTGTATGGTACTGGTTTTTCTTCAGGCTTAAATTTAGTTAAAATTTGCTGAAGATTGTAAGGCTCTATTGGTTTAGACTTCTGCTCATCTTGTTCTAAGGCTTCCTTTAGTTGAAAAATGTAGTCTCTTTTGATGTCTGAGTCTTCTATTTTGTCTCTGATATCAACTAATAAATGGGCTTTATCCCTAGTTATGACATTTATGGAGGCTATTTTCATACAGTTGTTGCAACTGCATACTCCTGGTCCTAAACAGATTTGTTGTTCTTCGTCTGGTTCAGAGGAAGGTATATCTGTTTCTTCTTGAATGTTATTGACTTGGTCATCACTTTCCCTATCTGATTCTTCTGTTTCAGAGGTCTGGTAGGTTTTATCTATCATAACATTGATTAGACTTTGTTTGTGTTTTTCGTCTATTAGACTTTGTTTGTGTTTTTCGTCTATGTCTAGGCTGTTGATTTTCTTTTTTACTCTGCAGGTGCGAGATGTATGTCTGACTTTCCCACATTTAAAACAAGCTATATCTTTTTTGATATATTTATCTTTGGGGTAAGGATTTGTAGACGTGCTAGATCGTCGTTTTGAAGATTTTTTATATGGTTTAGTATATTTCTTATTTGAAGGTTGATTCTGACGGGATTTATGGTATTTTTTATGTTGTCTGGCTCTGGAGGAAGGGGCTTGTACTTTCTCTATACCGTATTGTTGGCAAAATGTTTCTAATTCTTTCCTATTGTCTTTTAATTCAGATTTAATCTTGTATTGTAACTGTAAATCATTACAGATAGCTAAGCCTTCTGTAGTGATAAAGTTAACAATTTGACCAAATGTAAAATGATTGTAAGGTATAGTGTTGTTGTATTGTTTTCTAATAGTTTCTCTTACTTTTTTTGGCAAAGAGTTGGGGTAACCCAGCTATAAACTTTTCTTTCCAGAAATTTGCATTACAGTCAGTTCTGCCGTAGAGTTTTGTAAGAAACATGTCTTTATACCACCTAACCTAAAGTCTGTCATGGTTGGACATCTTAGGCTAATTAGCTGTTCAGCTATTCTGTTTTGAAAAGTTAAGGGATCTCCAATAAAGTGTTTGGTAAGGGTGTAGATTAAGGTTGCTACTGCGTCTAGGACAACTACTGGGGATTATCCTTCAGTTTGCACTTCTTGTTTAACTGCTGTTATTATCAACTGTTTGTCTTCTGGTGATAGGAAGTTATCCCACCAACCTTTGAGTTGTCCAGTAAATCTTGTTACTAGAAGTTGGACAATTTGTGGTTCTTGATTCCCTTTAACCTTATAGGCTGTGGCAGCCATGGTCATGTTTTGTATTACATTTAGGATATGGTGTTCACTGGCTCCATTTATGTTCCATTCGACTATGGATTCTCCTGAATAACTACTTTCGATGAAAGAGTTTCTTTCTTCGTATTGTGTGTCAGGAAACGTAGGTCTCCTATAGTAGTTTCGAGTTTGTGGTATAGGAGCAGGTTGACTTGAATTTTTGTAATGGATCCTATTAATGTTTTCTGATGCATCTTATTGTGAGATAGTATTTATGGTTGGGTTGCTAGTGCTGGCATTTAAAGGTAAAATTTTTAATTTTTGTGTAATTTCTTCGACTAGTTTGTCATTGTTGTCTGATTTTCCTAATTTAATTTTTTTACTGTCTTCAGGTGATATTGTCGCATTCTTGTAGACAGGACGTTGAGGATCTAAGTGTTGATAGTTTCCTCTTCTAAGGTTGGTTTCTATATTTTTTGTATTAATTTGATTTTCTACTCTATCTAGCTGTTTGGCTATGGTAGAGAGTATTTGTTTTGAATAATTATTCTATGTTTAAACATTTTTAATGTCATTTCTTGTAGGTGTGGCACCAAGGGTTGAGGTGATGGTTTTGAAGGGAGATGCTTCAACATCGACTCCTTCCTTTGTTGACTTTTATAGCTTTTAGAGGAGGATATGTACCTTTTATCTTTGTATTATCTATTTTATTCCAAGTTTATGTAACTTTGGAATTTACATTTATTGTGGGGATAAATGGGTTTGGAATATTATTTTCTCTTCTAAAGATATTGAACCACTGAAAGAAATAAAAATTTTCTCTTACTTCTTTACAGTCTTTATAAAATTGTTGTAACCACTGTTGTCTTTGTTCTTCTGTAAAGATACCAGAGAAGTACCATTTTTCTCTGATCTTTGTTTGATTCCGACAAGAAATATTTTCTTATGAAATCTTTGTTTAATTCGAAGTCTTTGGTTATTATCATGACTTAAGATCTTGTGGGCGAGAGGTTTGGTGATTCCTCTCTATAGATGGGTTCAGGTATGTTTGGTCTGAAGTTTACTCCACCTAAGTTGTAATGTAGTGTAGGATTCTCAAAACTAACTGAGTGTCTGGAGGTTGGTGTTGTACTTTTTGGTTCTGCTATTCTTAGGGATGATGTTCGTTTCATCTTAAGGGTAACATTACCATTTTGGTCTTCAATAATTTCTGATATTTCTGTTGTCTCTTCCCTTTTTGGGGAGGAAATTTCTTCAAATTTTCTATCTTCTGGAAGTTTGGCTAACATTTCTTCATGTCTTATGGGTTTAGGTGTTATTACCTTTGTCTTGTCTAAGTTAGCTTCTATAATTATTGTCTCGTTCCTACTGGAAATTCTTTTGACTCCTACTTTGAATAGGTGTTTCAACAGTTTATATTGTATTCTGTAGACGATTCCTACGTCTTCATATCCTTCTTTAAATTTTTGTACTATATTAGTATTAAGTACTAATGTCGTTTTGATATATTTACTATTCAAACTAAGTTCATAGTTTGGGAAACAGTTAAAGTATACAGGGCCATTGGCTATGTTTGATTCTAAACATGTCATTATTGAATCATTAAAGCTTAAGGCTCTTGTATCTCGTAAGAGAAGAAGTATAGGCTGATTTACTCCTATCCTTCTTAAAGGTTTAATGGCTACTTGTATAGCTCCTACATGGAGGAAGTTGTATCCATCTCTGATGTGTTGATCTATTAGCTCAAAGTCTAATAATTGTAAGGTATCATGTTGTTTTCCTATGGATTTAGTAGTTTCTACTGTTTTGTAGACATTATCTCCTAGGAAATGGAAGATAGACTGTTTGTATATCTCCTTGTACTGTATGGTTGGTAAGGTCCAAGAAACTAAGTTTTGTTCTGTTTCTTGTATTGAAAGGGTCTGTTGTCTACTAGTTTCTGGTATATCTTCTTCATTTTCTCTATTGTCTGTCATCCTGATTGTTGTATGGTTACCTCTGTTAGAGAGTCTCCTAAAGATACTGCTCATAGTTATGTATAGATAAGGCTCTAATTAAAGTAAATTCTATTTAAGACTTAACAGGACCACCTCCGCAGTAGGACCACCCTCAACGCTCACCTGTGCTGAAACGGGCTGACCAACACTAAGTTCGTTTAGAACTTAAATCTTTTAGAGTTGTATCTAAAAAAAAACTAATCACAATCGCTCTACCAGACTCTAAAGCAATAGGCTCTGATACCAACTGGGGACAGAATCAATTCGATTGTAGAAATATAAAAGGTAATTGTAAAACTACAAAGAGAAAAGTCGAAGAGATATACAAAGTATTATATTAAAACAAAATATTGTAGTACAAAAGAGTAAGTATAGTAATGTAAAATCACTTACAAAATATTGTAGAAGAGTGATGTAAGAAGGCAAGAAAGCTCAAAGATTACAAGTGTTTACAAAATCTAAAAAGCTCTGAATGCTAGTAAGCTGCTGATGCCTTCGAGTGTGGTGCGAGGGGCTTTTTATAGGCTGAAGAGCGGACTTTTGCGCCTTTGGAATCCGTTGCAGACTTCAAATGCTTTCGAATCCGTGTACTGTTTTATAAAGTTTTCTTATCCTATAGTGTCACATGCGTTACTGTTTGATAAAGTATGTTTGTCTGGTAGCTCTTTCGGTGCCCTTGGTTAGTAGAGCACTTGATTATTGTCGGTTGAGTTGTCAAGTCTTGTCTGCTAGTCGAATTGTGATAGATTTGCTAGATGTGTGGGATCCAAGTCGATGCCAAAATAATCATCCTCGTTGAGAGGGGTGAAGTCTAAGATGGCGTCATCTTGGTCATCATCTCCAATAGAGGTTGCTGTATCGGAGAGTGTTTTTAATGTTTGCATTACTGTAATTACCATATTAAGACATTCAATTATAAATTTATGTCATTTTATACAAATTGCCATATTAGTACCAAATATTTTAGGGGAATATTTGTCAAAAAAATTTTCTCTCTCTTTCATTATACCTACTTTTTTAGAAGTTACAAATCCGGCTTTTTTAGAAGTTACAAATCCTAACTTCTAAAAAAGCAAATGAAACTGTTTTTTTAAATACCTTTTATTTTAAGTCAAAATAAACAATCATTTTTACATAAGTATTTTTAAAAAAAAATTGGTTTTGGGATTAATTCATTCCAAATGCTCTTTTTTTAAAAAAAAAAAAAAAGTTGCATAAGCACTTTGTCCCAAACCCTCTATAAGAAAAGAAAAGAAAATTGAATTAATTAATTCGTTCCTAAAATATTCTATGTACATTAATTATGTTCTCTAAACAAATTTTATATCATTTAAGATTCACACAATTGTTGTTCCGTATACCCTTCCCTCACTCGTATACATCTATATATAATATATAAATTAAGTTAATCATAAATGTTAATCTTTTAAAAATTGAATCGGTCATTAAATTAATAAAGACAGCTGTTTATGATTCACTAATTTAACTGTGGTCACATTGCGATCAAACTGGTAATAAATTTTTATCATATAACATTATATATTAATGATATAATATAAAATCATAATAATTCAATATGAAAATAATTAAATAATACATATTAATATACATAAAATATATTAAATTATTTAAATATACATAAAATAAGTTTAGATTGATAAAAAAAATACATGTATTATATTTATTTCTATAAAAAATAATCAAAAATTCATAAATATTGGTGGAAACGACGTTATTTTAATAAAAGAAAATAAATATAAGAAGAAATATAAAATTGTTGACCTAGTCCGATTCACCAGCTTTTGTTTATTTTTTATTAGTTCACTGATTCTTTGCTAGCCGATTTTTAAGGATCAACTAGATCGGTTCACTAATTTTAAGGTCGACTCGACAGTCTGACCAAATTTTTTATTTTATGATAAATACAGACACAAGCATATTAGGGGTGAATTTCAATGGATCCTAGTATGTTCCAACTCTAACATATTATGTGTGCATCCATGATTAATCTAATTTATAAAAGATACGTTGACCAGGTCTATCCTAAAATTTTTCATATTGTAAATCAAACTAATCATAAACGAATACATAAGCGTATTAGAAGTGAAACTCACTTAAACTTACTTATGACATATTTATATATTTATTCCTAATTAACTTTATCTATATATTTTTTATAAATAAAATCTATCTAAAAATTTGCCAAAAGAAAATATCGCTAGAGTTATATGTAAGACAATAAAATATTCTAACCAAAAGAAATGACAAACAGACTTCACAAAAACAGAAAATATGAATCAACATCCAAGAGATACAAAAATATATATTTTGAAGATAAATTTGATGAATATCTTTTTTTTTTTGGTGAAAAGAATATCTAATTTTTTAAGAGTATTTTAATTCGTTAAAATATATAACCTAAACAGATTCAGGATTTCACTAAAATCCACGAGACATCGAACAAATAGCAAGAAAAAGGGGAACTAAGATTTTGGTCTGTATAATTTGTCTCCCACGAATAAGAAATTGGGGGAAGAAACTTGGAACTAGGGTTTTTGATTCTCAATTTGGTTTCGATTAAGTGTTTTGTCCTTATGATAAGCGAGGGTTTTTTATTGTTGGAGGTAAAACGGTGTAGTTCTGATCCAGCAAAATAAATTCTAACAAATAAAAAATACTTTTTTTCTGACATACACTTGTTAGATGTTAGTTCACATTTTGAATTTTAAAATAATTATTTATTAATTTAATTTTTTTAATTTTTTTTGTTACAAGTCCTTAATAAGAAATATGATTAGTATTTTTAGCAATATTTTTAAAATTAGACTAGTTATTAAATCGGTAGAAACAAATGGTCACGGGTTAATGGTTCAAAAGAAATCAAATCAACTGTTAATTAAATAATATTTTTTAATTTTTTAATTATATATATAATGCAAAATAATGAAAATACTAATATATTATATATATAATAATTATTACTTAAATAAAAAATAAATTAAAATTAAAATAATCAATTAAATTATTAATAAACACTAATAATCTAATATACTTAAAAATTAAAATTAAAACATCATTAAATAATTAAATTACAAAAATAAAGTACAATCAACTAAAATAATTTAAATAAGTCCATAATCACAAAATTATATATCATCTTCAAAATCAAATTTCAATCACAAAATAAAATAATTTCTTAATTTTAAATTTTAAATTTTAAAATTTTAAATTTTAAATTTTCAATCTTTATAACATTGTCAGCATTCGCAAACACTCTCTGTTGCTTACTAACAAGGAAAGGCCACTAACGCCCCTCCTCTTACCGCTATCTCTATCTATACCCAACCGTCACACACACTCACTCTCCTTCTCCCATTTTCTCCAAATTAAAATTAATGTATTCAACAAAAAATTCAAACACAAGGAATAAGCGTATTCAAATAGAAAATTAAATAAAATAGCAAAGTGCAAACAAAAGGAATATAAATGAGGGAAAGAGAAGAACAATGTACCAAAAATCAGGTTGTGAATGGCGGTGGCTCGACCGGACCAACTTCGAATGCTGCAAATGCTTGTTCTTCTTTGTGAAGTAGCCAAGCTCTAAGGTGAGCGAGGGTTGTGACTGGTGAGGCTTCGTCTTCGAGCAATAATTAACCTAAGCCCTCTTTAAAAAATAACATCGTTTGTATTTTTTATAAAAAAAACCATACAAAACGATGTTATTTTGATTAAATGAGTAAAAAAAAGAGATCAAAACATGGCCAACTCATTAACCTCCTGATTTTGATAGGTCCGACCCAATTCATAGGGTTTATGCTCGATTTTTGAAATTTTAATTTTTTGAAATGGATCGGACCAATCAAGGCTCTGATTCCTAACTTTTTCTATTGAACTTATCAGTCCGGTTTGTTTTAATAACATTGGTTTCTAGAATAGTTATATTTTATTAACCTTTAAAAATTAATATAATTGAGACAATAATTATTAATAGAGTAAAGAAATAATATAAAATAAAATTTTAATATATTAATGAAAACAATTATTGAAAAAAATTGAGAGACAACATAAGAGTAAAAATTTATTATGTTAATATAACCTCCAAAATTATATATTGATCAAATTAGTATTTAATAATGACATGTTAGTGTTAACAGTCCACATCATTAATTTAATTTCGTTAATTTTAATTTTAATTTTAATTTTAAGGAATTGATTAAAAAAATTCAATAATTATATTTCTACTTCTTTTCCTTTCACATTCCTCATACACTTCATATTTTATCATAGATATAATATAAAAAATAATAGATATGATTGATAAATAATAATGTGAGGGAAAGTGTAAAAGATGTGTGAAAATATAGGGGGGCTAAGGTCTTGTTTGGGATGTATTTATAAAATAATTTTTTTATTTTTTGTTTTATGAAAACAAAAAATTGTTTGGAAAGGTGTTCTGATAAATTGTTTTTAAAAATCATTTTTAAAAATAATGACTAAAAAACAAAAAATAAAGAACAGTTTTTTTGTGTTTTGACTTATTTTTGTCTTCTGTTTTTTAAAAAATACGAAAAACAACTAATGAAAAATATTTTTACCCAAACAAGTTTTTTATTTTTTTGTTTTATAAAACTATTTTTTATAATTATTTTTAAAAATTATTTTAAGAAATAATAAACAAAAACCGTTTCAAACAAGCCAG
>JASKGM010004953.1:0-11985 GCA_034509205.1 Ceratonia siliqua
CACTTGTTCCTTTGAGATTAGCTTGAAAACTTTAGGGTAGATATTTTATAATTATTATGTTGTCCTTTGTCTCTGGTTATTTTGAGCACCCCAGAAAATTTTAAGAGGAAAGTTACTATAACCTTGGATTGTCTGCTAGAATTGACTTTGTTCTCAGGCACATGACAAAGTGATAGGGAAGTAGGTGATAGTCCTACTTAGGTTGAGTCATAAATAGCAGCCAAGCAAACATCTATGTTTCCTTTACATTTTAAGGTGATAGTCCTACTTAGGGATCCTTGTTGATCTCATCTCTTGGTGGAGCTGTGGTTGTGCTACTAGGCAAGTGGGTTCTACCTTGCTATTGACATGCTTCTAAGCCATAAGCAGAAGTGTGAAAAAATTTAACTAGTGACAGAGACTAATCGAGAGGAGTTCTGAATGATAGTCAATAGAAACAAAACTAAAATGCAGGTAAAAGTCTTGCAGATTGTTGCTGGACATGAGTACTTATTTTATAATTTCATTGGTTCTAAGTGTCAAACATGTAAAACAACCTCCCAAGATGCCCTTTTCTTAAGGATATACACATGAAAAAAAAAAGATAGAAAAACTTGAGGATATAGCTCTTCTTTAGATAATGGTGGAAGTACTGCAGATTGACTGATCAATCTCGTGTCCCATGGCAATTTGTCTTTATGGTTTTCTCTTCTTTAAAATTCTAGTACTAGCAATTTATAGGCCCATTCTTACAAAAGCGTAGAAGTGAGCTTTTTATTGCCTTCATTGGGATATCCTACCCTTCAGTCTCCCCAAATGAAAAACTTAAGGGCATAGCTCCAAGGACATGTTAAGAACTTTCAATAATGACAAGCACTAAGTCATCCCTTAGGAAATAGCATTTTGAAAACGTTCACTATTAATTTCTCCAATGATGTAAAAAGAAAGGCATGGTTCTTTGGGCACAAGTTCCAAATTTATCAATTTGCTGAGAACAATCTACACTACTCTTTCTTCTTAATTTCCAACTTTTCTACTATTTCCTTCATCACATTACAGTACATTACCTACATCGTAGTGAGTTGAACCAAGCTTTTGGCACTGGAGGATGCCAATAAATTCAAAAATCTGCCACAATTATATACTTCTGGACATGTCATGCGAGTCATAGATACTGAGGAAGGTACTAACTTGATAAGTTTGGAACAGCTCCATAATGTTCAGCTTTCTACTATTTGAAGAACCGGGTCTCCTTCCAAAAACTATCCCCATTCCACATCACATTTTCCTAAGTTTCAGCAAAATTCAAAACTAGTTCTTCCACTTTTTCCCAAAGTCATCTTACAATTTACAAATATCTCGCACTGGTTTGCACGTTTTGAACACAGTTTCTGCATGTTCGTAGGGGTTAGGATGGGAGGAAGGGGAGAACTCTTCATGATAAAACTCAGGATAAAGTATGCCTTAATCTGTCAACCCCACTAGCCCATTCCCAACACCAAGTTCTCTTTTAAATCAATTGTTTAAAACAGAGAAATCACACATCTTCCATAGATTCAGTGACTCAGTCAAAAACATGCACAAAAGTACGTGTATTAACATGCACATAGGACCTGTTGACTAAGTGCTATTAAGGAAGGAAATTATCGTAAGTTTACTCCCTTGCATATTATTTGTGTAGTAATGAGTAATTAATACTATTGAAATGAGTTTCAGAATTTATATTCAGTTTCAATGTAATCATGATAGTTTGGCACCAAGAGGTTACTCAAGTATATGGGAACTTAGAAAGTGTGTATTAAGGGCACAAGACTGAAAAGGAAGACTTTATATGTTGTGTGCACATATTGAAAATAAGCACTCATAGATTGAGTTTGAGTACTCCTTGGAAAGTGATTTTTGGGTACTAAGAGCACTTATAGATTGGTTGTTCTCTTTTGACAATTACTCAGTTGGTGCTATTCAAATTTACAAACATGCATTGAGTGTAAATTGCAATAAATTAATGCACTTTATTTATGATTTAAACTATCCAAGAAGAGTAAACTATAACTGTATAATTCTTTTGCATGAGAATGACATCACTGTTTAGTTGACTCATTGCTGTCGCATTGTCTTAATTAAAATAAATTTCTTGAGCCTTCTCCCTTGTCTTTGAGTGTTCCTTCATTAATTATTCATCTTCATAGTGAGATAATTAAAAATAAAGTAGATTTATCATCTTGCTTTTTTGCTTTTTAATTTGGTTGGGAGAGTGCCATTGTTCCTAGGATTATGTTTCCACTTAATTCATGTCATGGAAATAAAAGTTTGGGTGACACCTCAGTTAGGTGCTGGCTGCCGACACCTCCAAGGTGCATTAGCACCTATAGTTAATAGATTTTAATAATTAACAAAAATAAAAGTTAAAAGTATGTTTCATTATTTTATTTTTTGATAGTAAAAATTATATATATTTATTCACCTTTCCTTTATAGAATTCGTCAAGAAACCATGAATTATGAACAAAACTTGTTCGGTTTCATTATAGATTTGACTAATCACTTTGCAGGTCTGAATGCCGACAAGGAATGTACAATAGGGTGAGACCTAGTCGATTTGGCCTTATAGATCTCTTTCAACGGGTGTTGATGAGTTTATTGATCATGCATGTCAGTTGGTGCCTTATTAGAGTGGCGGGAAAATAAGATGTTCTTACGTGAAGTGAGGTTGCAGGAGAGTAAGTTCCAGATCCAGTGAAAGTGCACCTTTATAAGAATTGATTTCAGGCCAACTATGGCTATTGGACCTCTTCCGAATGGTATATCCATACTCAAATGACACTGTTCTTCCGAATGAAAGTTCTCGGGAGCAATATAATCCATTTGAGTCAACGGTGATGGATGCAGCAAGGCCAAGCTTTGAGGGTTATTTGCATCGAACTACCAAGGAGCCTCCCAATGCAGAAGCCCTTTGTGGGATGGATGTTCTAGTCACTCTGAATTATCAATAGCTGTAACATTGCTCAACATAAGGCAGACTACAATATGCCCGAGCAATGTTATAATGATGTTTTGCAACTCATGAAAGAGACAATGCCCTTAGTTATTCGGATGCCCTCTAACTTTTATAGAATGAGAACATGGTTTCAAAATCAGGACTTGGGTATACAAAGATTGATTGTTGCATTATTGGGTGTATGCTATATTATAAGGATGACGTGGATATAACCCAATGTAAATTTTGTCAGAGTGCTAGGTATACATCAAGAAGGATTAGTCGTGGTAGATACAAGCAGGTAGCGAATAAGCCAATGTGGTATCTACCAATGATTTCTAGCCTTCAGAGGCTATTCAATTCATCTATTACAGCTAAAGAAATGAGGTGGCACTATGAAAATCGACAGGATGAAGTTTCTTGTCCCACCCATCAGATGGATCAGAAGCATGGAAAGTGTTTGACCAAATTCACCATGATTTTGCTTCCGATCCACAAAGCGTTAGGCTCGGTCTATGTGCAGATGGCTTCAATCCATATGTATGTCTTGCTTATTTATTTATAATTGTTACGCAAATGTAGATGGCAAGTGGTAGATCAGGTAGAGTTGGTAATGGCATAGCAGGTAGATTAGGACATGGGGGCCGAATAGGACGCTGTCTACAAGCTCGCAACATGCATGGTAATGTTGATCATCCTTCTCCCTCCACACCTACTGCTTCCCAGTCATCTGCACGTTCTTACGTCCCACCTATTGACACTCCCACACATGACCCCTATAGTCATAACATTTCTCAGTCACTGACACATACTTCTCCACCTCAAGACCCTCCTCATGAACATCAGTCACAGGGCCATGCTGATGGATTGAGCAACACTCAACCCCCTACCCTACCCTGGGGCAAAGACTCCACTGATGGTTGGACATGGATATACCCAGGTGGAAAATCGTTAGTAAATTTTATCACTTCACTTTTATATATCGTTTTGAAATTCACCTTTGTTAGATTACTAATCACTGTAACGACTTGTGGGATTGAACATATTCCACTCGGCAGTTAAACCTGTTAGGGACATTTTGCCTATAATCCAGGCAAAATTTGATAGGTCAAGTTTTTCATGGCATACAGCAGATGAGGAAGTCAAGGCCATGTGGTTTGGGGAGTGGCAGCTTTGTTTAATCTTTGTCATATATTTTTTACTTGTCAATTCTATCTACTTTCATGTAGTTTACTTAATCATATATTTGCATTATTATATCTAATTTCATGTACTTTACTTCCTAATCATATATTTTCTTTACAATGCAGAAAAAGTACAAGTAGCTACCTCAAGTTTAGTTTTCATTCTTAGTGCTATGCTTTTCATCTTCAATACGAAGATTTGGTACTGGCATTAGGTGCTTGGCTGTTTTGGTGATTAAATTATGATTTAATCTAATTGAGCAACTTACCACAAATTGGACTTTAATAACTCATATGGCTGGATGGAAAGTGGAAACTGATTACTAAAACATAGGTGTATAAATTGAAATATTTAAAGCTCATATATTGCCATGTTTATGAATCAGATTGGTGATTAGATCCTATGTAAAATGCCATCTCGCATGGTCACTTTTATTTTGGTTAAGGTAGTTCGGAAATATTTCTAGTATTACCGTAGTACAGTATTACTGTCATTTATGTTTTGCGATGTAATCTATTTTTAAATTATATGCAAGGAAATGTGTAATATGCAGGATTGAGTATTAATGTATTATATTATATATGGTTTGAGTTTTTGATGTCATAGTATTAGAGTAATAACAGCAAGTACTGTAGCGTATAAACTATACGACATAATTGATTTGATCACATGGCACAATGAACCATTTTAATCTAATTGAAGATATGAGTTGAAGACCAATGATTAGAGGGAGAATATAAAAATCTGTCTAAAACCATCATCGACCAGCCAAATTAAGGCAGGAAAAAATCCGTCTCTAATGTGTATATTTTTTGTAGTGGCAGTCTCCGAAGTTTCGTTACCCACTTGTTAGCTAGCTCTTGCATAAATACGCCAATTGACTAGAGTGCTTTAATGTTGTGATCACCTTCTAGCTCTATTTAAACACAATTAACCTGCAATTTTCAAGTAATCTAACTTCAGTTCTTACACTTTTAAGAATTTGGACCATCCTATTCTCTGATATATTTCCATAACTTATGCTAACTTAATCGTTGGAGTGCTAGGCAAAGCTACTACTAGTGATTGACTATCATCTACTCTGCAGGAAAAAATTCAGCACTATGGTAACACTGAACACAGTGCTACCGTAGTGTAAAAATATATTGGCTTTTTAACTAAAATGGGGCCCTCATAGTTTTATTTATTTATTAAGAAGTCCATAGCTTTTGCACTACCTGTAGCGCTGTGTTTAGCACTATGGGAGAGCTGTCCATTTTCCCTTACTCTATAGGTTCACCATCACTACTACCTTCGAATTCACTCTAGAAAATTGTGTTCAGCATCACCCAATGATTTACAATTAAGTTTTTTAATAAAAATATATTTTTGCAACTCAACACAACCCCCTTAAATTTTTCAAAATATAAACTCTTTTACATGTCAAATTTTGATTAAAAAAATCTGATAAAACCACAAATAACATATAAATTTTCTCTAAGACAAAACTCAAAACCCAAATAAAAAACATATACACTCTTTACACTCTGGATTTTACCTTGTCAAGTTTATGTTTCATTCATCAGTGACCATAGTGATTGACATAAATCCAAAACAAGTACTCAAAAAGAAGAATAGAAGAGAATGTAGAGTTCAGGAAGAAAATAAAATATATGGAAGAATCAATTCCTAGACATGTCCTAATATGATTGGGGTTTTAGAAGTTTTGGAGACATGGGTGTCAGATTAGCATTTTCTATTGCCATTTCTTTATCTTCTATTGATTTCTGAACACGGGGTTTGTGGAAACTTAGATGTCAATATCTTGCATTAATTACTTAATGATCTTCCCTTACTAGTTTCCTGATTTCTATGTAATTAGCATTTATCCCTAATTAGCATTTATTCCTGATTAGGAGTAGAATTAGCTTTGTATTTATTGTATTTATTTTCCTAGGTGTATATATTTTCTCTTCTCATTGTAAGAAGACACAGAGAAATACAGAATTCCTTATTATCACATGGTATCAGAGCCTCATTCCCATTTCTGAAATGCAATTGCCTTCATTGCCCTTTCGTTTCTGAGTGATCTAGGAAGTGAGTGTTCCAATCCTGATATCCGTGAAGTGAGCCCTGAAACCACCTCAAACCACGCCAGCAAGGTCTTCAGAGTCCTCACCGTCGTCTGAAACGTTCCCACGTGCCGCCACGCACCACCTTGATCTGCTGCTCGTTGTCCACGCGCATGAAGGAGCATGAGAGCTCCAGCTACAATCGAACTTGCCCAACAACTGCCGGCCTCCACTTTTAGACCTATCCCAACTATCAAATCTTGGCCTTCATTGCCATCTCTTCTCAGCCTTCATAGCCATTCCTTCTTTGCATTTTTTTTCTTATCCAATCCTTTTGGCCTTCACTGCCATCTCCTCTCAGCCTCCATTGGAACTCTTTGCATTTTTGTTTATCAATTTAAACCCAATGTCAGCAGTTATCTCAACCAAACAATAAGAACCCACCTCTGCTCTCACAGAAGAAACCCAACCTAAACAGAACCCAAGTGACCTCCAGAATATCCACTCTTCCTATTGCTTGAATGGAAAAAATTATCTTAAGTGATCTCAACTAGTGAAAACACTGTTAAAGGGAAAAGGGAAGCTGAGTCATTTATTGGGCACCGGCCTTAAAGAGAGTACTCCTGGATTTGAAGCATGGGATGAAGCTGACGCGTTAATCATGTCATGGCTTTGGAACTCTATGCAGCCTGACATCAGTGATACCTGCATGTTCCTCCCAACAACACGAGACATTTTGGAAGCAGTTTGTCAAACTTACTCCAAAGTTAAGGATGTTGCACAAATATACGAAATCAAGGTGAAGACTGGGTCCACTAAACAAGGAGGTAAAACCGTCACTGAATATGCAAACACTTTGAAAGGTTTATGGCAAGAATAGATTATTATCACGTGATTAAGTTGAAATGCCATGATTGTGTTACTGTTGTGAAAGAATTTCTTGAAAAAGATAGGGTGTACGATTTTCTGGCTACATTGAACCCAGAATTTGATCAAGTGAGGGTCCAGATCCTCGAAAAGGATGAAGTCCCCCCCCCCTCCTGAATGAAGCTATCTCCATCATCAGGGCTTAAGGAAAGTCAAAGAAGTGTGGAACCCCATGATGTGGAAGCATCAGCTTTAGCTTTAGCTTCCACGCAAAGTCAGAAGAAAACTAACCAGCCAATAGCCTTACTCTCTACTATTGATCAGTCTTCACAAACTACAGATCAAAAGAAGACAGATTTTGGGAGAAGACAAAACCGAGACAAAGATAGTTTGCGGCGTACTTACTGCAAGAAACCTCGCCGCACTAAAGACCGGTGCTGGAAGCTTCATGGAAAACCCACTAGTCGTGAATGGGGGAAGGGAAAAAACCCAAGACAAGCACACGACAGTCTAAGATGATTTAGAGAATGTGCATGAGTCAAGAGGTCTAAATAGTGCAGAACTCGAAAAACTGAGAGGTTTGTTGAGTTCTTGATAAATCTTCTAGAACTTCCTCCTTAGCCTTCTCAGGTAATATAAATTCTCTTGGATATAATGCCTCATTAGCATCTCCTGATATAATCTTAGACTCATGGATCATAGACTCTAGGGCTACTAACCACAGGACCAATACCTCACACAAATTCAATACCTATACACCTTGCCCAGCAATAGAAAAATCACTGTGGCTAATGGCTCATCCATAACTGTAGCAGGCATAGACGATATTCCAGTTACCCCCAAATTTGTTTTAAAAAATGTCTTCTATGTTCCAAAATTGTCCAATAATCTTGTATCCATCCAAAAAGTTACCAAAGATATGAATTGCCATGTAATTTTTTACCCGACTTATTGTGAATTTTAGGATCCAAGTTTGGGAAGGAGGATTGGACTTGCTAAGGAAAAGGGAGGACTTTACTATTTGGAATCAACAACCCATTATTCTGTTATCGATAACAGTCTTACTTTATCCTTTTTATCTGCTTTCAATAAAAATGCCATTTGGCGTCATCATTATCGTTGGGGTCATTTATCATTCACCACACTCAAAATTATGTTTCCTTCGTTATTTCAAGGAGTTGATGTAAGTAGCTTCCATTGTGATGTATGTGAATTTGCAAAACATACTCTTATTTCTTTTCCTACTCCTTTTCAATTGATTCATAGTGATATTTGGGGTCCCTCTCCCATTCCTAATATATCTGATTCAAAGTGGTTTGTTTCCTTTATTGATGATTGCCCGTGTTACCTGATTATTTTTGCTAAAAAATAAGTCTGATGTGAGTCACATCCTACCCACCTTTTTCTCCATAATACAATCAATTTGGTATAAAAATCAAGTGATTTCGATCCGATAATGCAAAAGACATTTTTAATCCAACTTTATCCTCCTATTTCCAAAAGGAATATATCATTCATGAGTCATCTTGTGTTCATATCCCTCATCAAAATGGGGGCTTAAAGGAAAAATAGGCATCTTCTAAACACTACTAGAGCCCTTCTCTTTTATCAAAATGTATCAAAATCTTATTGGGGGAAGGCTGTTCTCACATCTGCCTATATGATATGATCAATCGATTGTCATATCGCGTTCTTGGCTCTAAAAGTCCAATGGAGTCTCTCTCCCAATTCTATCCTGATGTTAGATCCACCAATAATCTTAATTCTATGATCTTTGTTTCTACCTCATATGTCCATGTTCATAGTCATCAAAGAGGCAAACTTGATCCTCATGCCATCAAATGCACCTTTATAGACTATTCTCCTACTCAGCGGGGTTATAAATGCTATCATCCTTCCACCAGGAAAATCCATGTCTTTGCTGATGTCACATTTGCTGAGGGAAGGCCTTATTTTTCTCAACCTTGTCTTCAAGGGGAGTCTGTCATTGTTGAAGATAAGGAATTCTTTGATTTGTCCTCCTTATCTTTCCTTCCCTTCCCAATCAACCAGGTAATACTGATATTGATAATGAAAAATATGGGATGGTGTATTCAAGGAGGAAAGCAACCTTCTGATCTAACACAGGTTCAAGATTCCAATATGAACCCTATAGATGAGGTAAATCCAAACTCTGAACTTTCTTCCCTTCCGTCCCATAGTCAGCCCATTGAACCAGAAATTTCAAATAATGATCTTCTCATTGCAAAAAGGAAAGGAACCCGAGACTGTACCAAAAGACCTTTATATCCTTTGTCATACTCAATGTCCTTCCAAAATTTCTCATCCCTCTATCAAGCCTTCCTCACTACCCTAAACACTATTTCCATACCTAATACCCTATCTGAGGCCTTGTCTAAAGAGGAATGGAGGAAAGTCATGAAAGTTGAAATGGATGCACTTGAGAAAAATGGAACTTGGGAATTAGTTGACCTACCAAGTGGAAAGAAACTAGTTGGATGTAAATGAATGTTTACTGTGAAGTACAAGGCAGACGGATCCCTAGAACCATACAAGGCCAGACTTGTAGCGAAGAGATACACTCAGACATACCAGGTAGATTACCAGGAAATCTTTGCCCTGGTTGCAAAATTGAACACAGTGAGAGTCATTTTATCCCTAGCAACACATTTTGGGTGAGAACTTCAACAGTTTAATATGAAGAATGCTTTCTTGCATGGGAACTTAGAAGAATAAATATATATGTGTACCCCTTCTAGTTTCAGTGAAGATATAGGAGGTAACAAAGTGTGCAGGTTAAAGAATGCTCTCTATGGCCTTAAACAGTCACTTAGAGTATGGTTTGGAAGATTTGCCAAGGTTATGATTTCTATGGGATACAGACAAAGTCAAGGGGATCATACTCTCTTTGTTAAACACTCCAAGACAGGGAGAGTTATAGTATAGCTAGTTTGTGTTGATGATACAAGCATAACTAGAAGTGAAGAAAAAGAGAGACTAGCAATAAAATAATGTTTGGTCAAAGAGTTTGAGATAAAGGAATTGGGAAGGTTAAAAAACTTCCTTGAAATCGAGGTGGCTCACTCAAGGCAAGGAATTTTCATCCCTCAACAGAAATGTCACAGATCTTCTAAGAGAGACAGAGAAATTGGCTTGTAAACCTAGGGGTGTGCAATCGGGTCAGTTATAATGCCAACCCGACCAAACCGAACCGAACTGAACTGAAAAAAAAATTAACCAAACCAAACATTAGGCGGTTCGGTTCGATTAAATAATATCTTAACCGAACCATACACAGTTCAGTTAACGATTTGATTTTTTCAAAACGGCGGTTAACCGAACCGAACCGTATATTTATAATTAATTATATATATATATATATATATATATATATATATTAAATATATATAATAACATTTATATATAATTATAATTATATATATTATTTTTTAATATATATCATATGTTATATTTAATATCTTATTTAATATTTATAATTTTTTTATTTATTTGTTAATAATTATTATTTAGGATTAACCGATTACCCAAACTGAACCGTTAAACAACAGTTCGGTTCGGTTTTAACAAAAAAAATTAAATAACCAAACCGAACCGAACATTTACATTTGATCAGTTCGGTGTTCGGTTTGGTTCGAAACCGAACCGTAAACACCCCTATGTAAACCAGATAGGGAAATGTATCAAAGGCTAGTTGGAAAGCTCATCTACCTATCACATACTAGATCGGATATTGCATATTCAGTCAATGTAGTCAGCCAGTTTATGCATAACCCTAGGGAAGCTGACTTACAGCCTGCTTATCAAATACTACACTATCTGAAAGCTAATCCAAGGAAAGGAATTCTATTTAAGAGAAACCTTAACTTATATCTAGAAGCATACACTGATGCTAACTATGCAGAATCTCCTACAGATAGAAGGTCAACATCAGGATACTGTACATTCTTAGGCGGGAACCTTGTAACATGGAGAAGTAAAAAGCAAAGTATTGTAGCTAGATCAAGTGCAGAAGCTAAATTCTGAACAATGGCTCAAGGAATTTGTAAGTTGCTATAGTTAAAAATCATTATTGAAGACATGAAAATTCAATGGAATGGACCTATGAAGCTATATTGTGACAACAAGTCAGCGATAAGCATTGCCTATAATTCAGTACAACATGATAGAACAAAGCACATCGAAATTGATAGGCATTTCATCAAAGAGAAACTAGATAGCGGCTTGATATGCACACCGTATGTTCCAATAGGAAGGCAATTAGCAGATGTTCTCACAAAAAGACTAACCACTCAACAGTTCAACACAATCATATCCAAGCTGCGAATGGAAGATCTTATTCACCAGCTTAAGGGGGAGTGTGGAAACTTAGCTGTCAATATCTTGCATTAATTACTTAATCATCTCCCCTGAATAATTTCCTGATTTCTCTGTAATTAGCATTTATCCCTGATTAGCATTTATTCCTGATTAGAAGTAGAATCAGCTTTGTATTTATTGTATTTATTTTCCTAGGTGAATATATTTCCTCTTCTAATTGTAAGAAGACACAGAAATACAGAACTCCTTTTTATCACAGGGTTAAATATTATTTCAAAAAAAAATAATATTAAATTATATTATCAAACAAATAATGATGATTTACCCATACTTTTAGAAAGAAAAGTTCATTACCTGAGGGACAACTTCACAAGACCCATTGAGGGGAGGTAGCTGGATGCCAAGGCTTCGGCTTGGAGCAGTATTATATAAAGAATCCACTGAGCAGTGGGTCACAGTTCCATTAGGAATGTTAGTGTGGGTTGCGGGGTTTTGCTGGCCATAAAAGGCCAGTGCTGAGGAATCTAATGGGAATATTGGGTGTGCCAAAGAATTATTTGATTGAAATACCTGTAAACACCAAAAGCCA
>JASKGM010004964.1:0-11984 GCA_034509205.1 Ceratonia siliqua
TTCACTGTGTTGCCTTGGGATTTGTTACTCATTGTTAATTATTAGTCCCAATACCCATCCCACTTACATTTCTAAACTAGGTTTCCAAAGTCTAATAGAATCATCTTCAAAGGGGTTTCAAAGGCTCAAAACGTCATTAAAATGAAAAGTTCATAATAAGAATATTTTAAGGGGACTTCCATGGCCTAGTAGAATGGTTTTTAAGGTGAAATGATTCAAAACTCTTATGAATTGTTGCGCTAGGAATATTTTCGTAATGTGATTATTCACCCCAAATACTTCTTAAAAATTATAGCCTCGGTATTTATAAACTTATATTTGGCCCCTCTACATCTTTGTCCCCACTGTTTAAAAGTACATTTTGACCCCTATGTTGGTATGATTGTATCTTGGCCCCTTTATTTATATAAACTATATTTTGGCCCTTTTTTTCACAAATTATATTTTGGCCCCGTTTTTTCTATAAATTATATTCTTGACTCCATTATTTCCATAACATACATTTTGGTCACACTATTCACATCAATTATATTCTAACCCCCAAGTACTTCTAAAAATTCCATTTCTCACCCTGATACTCTTAATTTTAGTTTTGTCACAAAAAATCAGGTAAAATAAAATTCGATTAAAAATCATAAAATCTCCATTTTCATTTTATTTATGAACGTTTAAAAGACTTTTAGTAGAAGTTTAGAATTTTCCCAAAGTCTCAATCTTCGTGGCACTAAGTGGAGTAAAATACTCCCCAATGTCCAAAATCTCATGGACTTTCAGTGAAGGTTCATCTTCCCTGAGGTCCCACTTATTTCTTTTTTTCAGACTTTCAGTGGAATTCTATTTTTCCAAAGTCTCAATTCCGCCCGGCACTAAGTGGAGTAAAATACTCCCCAATGTCCTAAATCTCATGAACTTTCAGTGGAAGTTCATCTTCCCCGAGATCCCACTTATTTCTTTTTCCAGACTTTCAGTGAAATTTTATTTTTCCAAAGTCTCAATTCTGTTAGGCATTTAGTGAAGATATATCATTCCCAATGTCCTAATTCGTTTTTCCAGGCTTTAAGTGGAATTTCATATTTTCTTAATGTCTTAATACTTTTAGGTCAGAGATCATACATCTCACCTAACCAACTTATGTAAATAATTCCAAACTATGTTGACCTTGATCCCTTTGGGGTATGTAGGCACTTACTTAGTAAGGCAGGTCTAGTTATTTATTTTTTCATCTTTCTCAATCATTATTTTATCAATAAAAAGGGGTAATAAATTAAAAATTTTAAAGCACGAATGATTTAGGGTAACCATCCTTAGGGATAGATGTTGTGGGGTGCCTAACACCTTCCCCACACGTAATTAAACTCCCAAACCCTTCCTCTGGTTCAAGGGCCAGTTTTCCTTTCTTTTTTTTAGGATCCCAATTATCCTTCTAATTAATTGGTGGCGACTCCTATTTTCTCTGCGTATTCCCTTACACACCCAAAGTCATAAATGATGGTTTTTCACTGGTCGTCACTTTGTGACAATGAGGTATCACAAAAGTAATTTTTATTTTTACCAAATATCTAATTACACCCAAGGTCTCTCATACAAAATACATAATCTCAAGGCCAAAAAATATAAGATATCTATACTTTTAAAAATTACAAATGTTCTCTATGTGTTTTCATATTTTGAAAATATTGTATATTTTTTATTGTCAAGACTGTAAAAAAATATCTCTATGTATGTGATCAAACAATCATTAAACAATTCATCTCTCATACAATTGAGCATTCTATTCTTCACAAAATTCATTATAGAGAAACATATTTCAACTGTTGTAGTTGTCATGGAGAAAATCGAAGCTAACTTCAAAAATAAATATACCATTGGATACATAATATTCCTTCTAGTTTTCACCAGCATTTCAGAAATATCACCATTCTTATTTAACTTTGAAAATTAATCTTCATAACAAATATCTATGATATAACTTTTAAGTTGACTATCAATCCTGATAAACTCTACATAAGAAAATTCTTATGGATAAAACTTAGTCAAACGAATCCAATTTTTCTTCTCAAATGCAAAAATAAATAAATCTCTTGGATTTAAGCTTGTTACACAAAGAAGCAGTTCAATGGTTGCCTTTGTAAATCTGTTGTTCAGCTCTTGAAGTTGTCTATCAATCACATGATAAAATAACTCAACTTGAAAGTGATGCAAATTTAAACCTTTTTGAACTTTATGCCTTGATCTTCCTTATGTCATGAATGCATTATCCATATTTGGAACGTCAATATTTTGCTTCTCTCATGCTTTGCAATCTTTCCTATCATACTATAACTAATGATATAGCATATTTTACAATATCTTAATCACTTCTTTGTAATGTTAAATGACAACGTTTCAATATTTGAGTTTTTTTTAAAAGAAATTATTAATTGTCATTTTTTTCTACTTACGAAATATCAGACTCTGAATATTACAACTTGAAGAAAAAATTTTATTTTCTTTATTTTATTCATTCCTAAATAAAAATTAAACAAAGTTGATAAAAAACTCTAATAAAAAAAATTAAATACAAGTTAGCATAAAATTATGATAAAAATTAAACACATAAAATGACTCTTACATTTTATATAAAAAGAATTAGTCAAGTGCAACTGACTAAAAAAGTAATGACAGTTTAATCTATGTAAGGATAATTTCTAAATTTTTATGAGGTCAAAAAAATTTTTTTACATATATAATATATAAAAAATATTTTCTTGTGGGGCCAATTGCCCCTACTCCCTATAAGGTGGGTCGCCACTGTTCACCACTACGTCTTCTTTTGGGTACACAAAGAATGCCAAGGATCTCCTATCCTTGTTTTTGTTAACAACTACTCTTTGCAGGCAACTCTTGTATCTTCCATTTGAAAAGGCCTGCAATGTTAGAGAATATTATAATAAATAATATTCATGACACTTGAGTTTTCAAATGATAAGTTTCTATAATTAAGTAGTCAGAAATTTGATTCTTATTATTCTCATTATTTATGATTAAATTAAATTTTAACACATACAATATGGTGAGTGTCACAACGTGACGGCCGGTGAAAAGTCATCATTTTATGACCTTTTGGGTGCGTAAGGGAAAATGCAGAGAAAACAGGAGTCACCACCAATTAATTAGAAGGATAATTAGGATCCTAAAAAGAAAAGAAAAACTGGCCCTTGGAACCAGATGAATGGTTCGAGAGTCTAATTACATGTGGGGAAGGTGTTAGGCACCCCACAACGTCCATCCCTAAGGATGGTTATCTTAAATTGTTTATGCTCAATAATTTTACTGTATTTTAATTACCCTTTTTTATTAATAAAATAATAATGGACAAAGACGAAAAAATAAATAACTAGACCTGTCTTACCATGTAAGTGCCTATGTACCCCAAAAGGGATCAAGGTCAACGTAGTTCAAAATAATTTGAATATTTGATTAAGTGAGATGTATGATCTCAGACTGGATAATGTTATGACATTAGGGGAATATAAAATTTCACTTAAAGCCTGAAAAATGAACCATGTCATTGGAGAGAATGCGCCTCCACTAAACGCCTATGAAAATTGGGACTTTGGGAAAATGAGATTCCACTAAAAGTCCATAAGAATTAGGATATTGAGCAGGATGACCTCCACTGAATGCCCTTTGGAAAAATAAGATTTCATTAAAAGCCCATGAAAAACAAAACTTTGGAGAAGATGTCCTTATATTTGAAAGTCCTTTAAATATTGAGAATGACTTTTATATAAAAAAAAAAAGATAAAAAAATGGATTTATGAAAGAAATGGGAGCCAAAATGTAATTTATGAAAGTGATGAGGTCAAAAATATAATTTATGAAAGTAATGGGGATGTTATGGCTAAAATTTTATTTGAAAATGTTTGATGGGTCAATTGGACCATTTTTTGGATCATTGGGCTAGGGACCCATATTTTGAAATTGATATTTCCATTTAAGCCTTTGAAGCCTTATATCAGTTTTATTGGGCCCTTGAAACCTTATGGACCTTTGGAACCCAATCCTTCCTCTTTACTTAAAATTAAATTTTTTGGGACCTCTTCTAAAAATCATTCACTTGCCCTAGTATTGAATTAGTCTCCTTAACATCATGAGCCGTATGGTGTTGTTAAACACAGATTAAACCACTTTTCACGCATAAACAGGGGAGCAGAATTGAGATCTTAATAAATTTTGGCCAAGGGGTATCTGAAATCTGGCTTTCAACCAAGTTTAAGTCAATCAACCCACAAAAATACATCATAACTGAGCTGAGTTAATATAATGGTCTGAAGGATTTAAATTAGCATTATCCTAACACCTTCTTAAACAAAGCAAACCAATTTTTATGTCACAATGTTCTTAGAATCAAAAGGTAAAGAAAAAAAAAACAAAAACTCCAGAAAGAGGCAAGGAGCATAATCAAGTGGAACTGGAACAAGTTTCATTTGGACACAAAGATAATGCCCACATTGGAAATATAGGTTTCCTAACCCATGCTCCAATATGCTCCAAAATTCTCCGAAAATTGAGTTTCTATCTACATCCTAAATTTATTTTGCATCAGTAAATCAGTGGACTAATAATCACAGAATTGTTATATTTTGATTCGGATGATTTCTAAATCTATTACAGAATAATGAATTCCTACAACCTAGAGTCAGATTCAGTACACAATGCACCCATGGGATAACCACTCAAATCATGTCCCAAAATGCGGGTCGCTTTGAAACGAAACAATCCTAAATTCATGATTCGGCATGCAGGGTTAAATCTGGCTAATCCAACAGAGAAGATGACATAACTAAACAGAAATGAAATGGGGTTCATATCACATTTTAAACACCAAAACAGATTCACCTATTTCAAACCAAAGATTACACAACTAGCTAGCCAGAAGATAACAACAACAACAAAAAAATAGACAGATCAGAATCGAATTTGACCCATAAATCCCACGAGTAGAGTAATGCTAGATTCGAACCTTGATCCTTAGCTAGCAGAGACGATATGTACTACCAAAATCAGAAGCGAGCTCCATATGCCAAGAATCTGGAACCCTTATCTAAATCTCCCCTGTTCTGCAAGCTCTCAATTTTTTGATTTCTTTTCGACTTTCATTCTTGATTTCTCTCCTCTATTTCTGATCCTCGTTGGCTTTCTCCCCTTGGGTTCGTTGATTTCATGGTCTGCTCTGCGTAATCGCAAAAATCCCTTGATTCCCCCCTTTTTTCTTTGCTCCCTCACTCCTTTTATGGCCGAGGATGGTAGATGATCTGGTGCAAAGGAATGGAGCCGCGGGGAACTAGCAGCGTAGTAGAAGGGAAGAGCATGGTGGACCAGTAAGGAAGTAGGTGGCTAGTCGCACATGGTGATGGCAGGATGTGGTTTCAGCAACGTGCATTATGGTAGAGTCACGGGGATTCTGGGAAGGAGCTGGTTCGTAAAGGTCTGATGTGCAGAGAAACAGGGTAGAGAAAAAAATATACCAACTGTGATGTGCAGAAGCGTGCTATGTGAAAGGCAAAGGCACGAGGGACCATCGAGAAAAGTGAACAAAAGACAAAGTGCAGAGGGCACAGAGTAGGTGCCGAGGGATTGGGAAGAGAAAGTGTACGAGGAAAATGAGGAGAATCCTATATTGTGGGTCAACCGGTTAGAGTTAGGTCAAGATGGATCCGGGTATGGGCTAGGTGGATATGGGCTAAGGAAATTGGGCCTTGGTTGGTTAGGGTATTAGGCTCTCCCTGTTGGGCTGTGAAAAAAAATGTTAGGCCCTATTTTTTTTGTTGGTTGGTCCCTTTTTGGCTTTTGATTTTCACTTATTTTTTATCTATCATTTTTTATTTATTTTATTTATTTTCATAATTTTTATCGTAAATATATATTTTTTCTATTATTTTATTTTTTATATTTTTGTGTTATTACGTTTTTTTTATTATTATTACTAGGCCTGGACAAAATCCAGTGTTTACAGTGAGCCTGTGATTGTCTAAGTTGAAGCATAAATGTGACTTTTGTATGTCAGAATATTTTTTATAAGCTTTCACTTAACAACTTAAATTTTTAGGTTAAAGTTATCTTTCACATGCGACACAAGTTCATATCTCACTTTATTCTTGTCTATGAATTTTTATATATAACATAATATTTCAAATCAATTACATTATTCTTTTTTATTTTTATAAAAAAATAAACCTATTTAGAAGTTGAATTTTTTGCTACTTTAATAATTTTAGTTAAATTATAAGTTTAGAAAGTAATACAAGAACTTTAAAATTGATTTAAAAACATGTTATATGACTAAGAAATAATTGAAAGTTGGTATATTTATACCTTCATAAAAGAACCGAATATTATCTAAAAAATAAGAAGAATTCATAATATTATATTATTAAATATTAAAAAAAGTAAAACTAATTTATCCTATATAATGATATAGAGGCTAGTTAGTGGCTTGACATATATTATTATTATTGTTGTCGTTGTTGTCATTGTTATTATTGTTGTTGTCGTTGTTATTGTTGTTATCGTTGTTGTTATTATTGTCATCATCGTCATTGTTGTCGCTGTTGTCATAATGTGATGGCCGGAAAAAAGGCATTGTCATGAATTGAAGGCGACAAGAAGAAAAAAATATAGATATAAAAAATAGAGTTATCACCAATTAATGAGAAAGATAATTGGGATCCTTTAAAAACCAAATACTGGCCCTTGGAACCAAAGGAAAGGTTCGGGAGTCTAATTACGTGTGGAGAAGGTGTTAGGCACCCCACAATGTCCATTCCTAAGGATGGTTACCCTAAATTGTTTGTGCTTAAGTTTATTATTTTTTGAATTACCCCTTTTCTTATTTCAATTTTTAGAGAAAAATAAAGAAGTGAGAGAATTGTATGTGTCTTACTATGTAAGTGCCTACGTACCCATAAAGAATCAAGGTTCATGTAGTTCGAGTTAATTAAATTAGAATTTGCCTAGAAGGGATTAAGACAATATGGGAAAATGAGTTTTCACATAAGGTCCAACAAAATGAGAGATTAATTATCTACATAATGTTTTGAGAGAAAAAAGATAATATGAAAAAATAAATTTTCACAAACGGCCTAACAAAATGGGAGAATATTTTCCCCCATAATGTTCAAAGGAGTGAAGACAGTATGGGAAATGAATTTCCACATAAAGCTTAAATAGAATGGGAGAATATTTCCCCACATAATATTTGAGAGGATTTAAGGAATTCTAATATCGAATTTCGAAAATCTTTTAGAAACCTTGGAGTAAAAATTACAATTTATGATGTTTGGGAGTCAAAATATCATTTTTGCAAATACTGGGGCTAAACTTGGACTTCTTGGAAGTATTAAGGTCATAATTTAAATTTTGAAAATATTAGGTCAAAACTCAAAATTTGAAAAGTATTGGAGTCAAAATGTGAATTTTGAAAAGTTTTGGTCAAATTCCCAAAAGGGACAATGGGCCCTTAAAGCCTTATTTGAGATTCCCTTAAATCCATTAATTGAGTTTTTTTTTTTAAAAAAAATTCATTTACAAAATACTCTTAATGGCCTTTAGAACTTATTTAAAGGGATTAATTTTGAGAATCAATTGAGTTCTAAAACTCTTGCAAAGAATAGTCTACTCGGGCCCTTGAAACCCACGGAGTTTTAAAGCCTCATAACCTCTCAAACAATGGGCTTTTCAAATGCCTGAATCTCAAAATAAAATAATAAAATGATGAGTAATAAAAAATAATAAAAAAAACCTTAGGCCATGAAGCCTTTGAAAACATTTTTGAAGACCCTTTCATAGTTACAAAAAGTAAGCAACTTCCCCTAGTATTCCAAATCAAATAAAGGCATAACAAAAGAGGTGGCTGTAAAGGAGAGAAAGATCTAAAATGAACAAAACATGCAAACCAACCAGAGAAGGTATTCATTCTTTAAACCCAAATTAAGGCCAAAACAAACGTGAACAAGCCCAATACCATTAACCATTAATATGCGAACTTAATGTATATTGGCTGTGATTAATAAACCATTCCAGAGACTATATTGAGGTACGATCATCCAGTGAGCTTAGACCATTGAACTATCAGAAAAAGAGAAATCCATGATACCATCAAACCTACTTTGATCAACAACTAGAATACCATAGTTCAGAATCGATTATTTGGGCAGCTAACCAAGGACAACGAAGAGGATTTTAGTTTCCTTATCACTATATGTACATTACCGAAATCAACCCATTCTTTTAATAATACAAATTTAACACAACCGATTTAAGGAACGAGAGATGCTAGCGTCCATAAACTACTGAAATAGCATTCAAAGGAGAGTTAAACTTCTGGAAGTAGCCTGATTGTGAATTGGCAATACAGATGCCATAATTAAAAGTTTCAAATTTACAGAAATTTGCCATGATTTCATATCTATGAATGGATAAGGGAGCCAAAATTTACCTCTCTAAAGACAAATGAAGTTTTTTTTTCAAATTTAACTAAACAAAACCTCTGGTAGTTAGTTCTCGGAGAATCAATTTTCCCAAAGTTCTCTTCTCGGATTTCCAGTCTCCTTCTCCCTCCTGTTTCTTTTCATGTCTTTCTTTGTTTTATAGGCGTGGGATCAAACCAAATCTCGTGCTCTCCGTAGGAATCCCGCAAGCAGAGGGGAGGACCAAGTGCATCAGAGGTTACAAGCTTCTCCCTTGTCGCACATGGGGGGTTCGATCAGAGGGGACCAACGTACCTGCAAGCATGCCACCGTAAAACAGAGCAAAGGGAACTAAACGGGAACGTCAGAGATGGAGCTTTTAGCGTGAAGCAGAGACTGGGGGGAAGCGCACACCATAGGAGTTCAGAAGTGTACAAGCAAAGAGAAAGGGAGGTGTAGAAAAAAAAGGCGTGGCAAAGAAAGAGACAATGTGCATGGGTTAGGTCAAAGAATAGGGGAAATGGTAAGGGAATCTTATGTTGGGTTGGAGTTCTAGGTCAGGTGTGGGGAATGGACTGGGTTGGGCATTGGGTTGCTGAGTGAGGGGTTGGACCAGGCTAGTGGTGAAGTTGGGCTTCGGTTTTTGGTTCATTAGGTTGCCAGAAATAAAACAAAATTGGGCTTTTTGATTTTGTTTGTTTTGTTGTTGTTTCTTTTATTATTATATTATTATTATTTCATCTTTTCATCTTTTTTTTTGTTTTTTATTACATATTTTTGTTTTTATTAGTCTCAAAATTTTAAAAGATACCTGGACAAAATTAAGTATTTACAGTCATCATCGTCATTGTCATCATCGTGCTACTAAATAAATATCTCGAATGCATATATAATAATATATATCTTGTTGTTCACATATTTAAAAAAAACGCAAAAGTATCATATTCAAAGAGAGATATATACAAGTGTATGAGCTTATAAATAATAAATACAAGGTGTCTTCTAAGTTACATCTAAATGTATTGGTGCATTCGGGTGTTTCTTTATTTATTTTTTCATTATTTTTTTCTTTATGTAATTATGTTCTTTTGTATTTTTGTATTTTGTTTGTATTTTGTTTGAATTTTTTACTTTTTTTGAATTTTTTTATAATTTCTTTAAGTTTTTACTTTTACTTTTTCATTTTTTTAAGCATTGTTTTCTAAATTTTTATTTTGAATTTTTTTCTTAAATTTTTTCATTCTTTTCTTAACTTGAAATTTTTTAAAAAAAATAAATAAAAATATTCAGATGTATCAATACATTTAGATGTAACTAATTAACAAATACTTAAATATGAATAGGACTTATTAATTAATGGATTCTAATATATTATGTTTTTAATATATTATTATAGATCATGATTTTTTTTATATTAAAAAAACGTTAACAACAAGGGCATGAGGACGAGGAGGAACGGAGTGCCATTTGTTGTGAGCAAAAACGTCGAGTCCTGCGACTTGATCATGGTGAAGTATGGTGATAGAAGTCGGGTCACAATGGGGCCCCGTCCCAAAGGAAAGACTCGGGTCTTGGCATAATGGGTAATAGTTGCATCTCATAATGGAGCATCCATCTTCAAACAACTCTCTGTAATGCAGCCGATCCACGCCTAAGCTTATTGCCAAAAGCTCCGTCAGCTTCAGGCTTTCAGCCCTAGCTTCTTCATAGCTTCCCAGTACTTTTGAAATACCATACTGCCTCCTCATGAGGAAATACAATATTATATTTTTAAAGAATTGTTGTAATAAAAATTATTTAATAGTAAATAACTCTCTCATATGAACAGTATAACACATTATGTGGATATCACCAATAAATAAAAGCACATTACAAATTCAAATACCATGTGATAAGGAAAAATTCTCAAATAAATAAAAGAACATTGTAAATTCAACACTAGTCATCTATTTGGTTGTATTGCAAAATTTTTGCTGTTTTATAAGTTAATTTTTTTTTAAAAAAAAACATTGTATCAAAAAGGCAGTTTAATATTTGAATATATTTTTTTCACAAAAACTTTAGATATTTAAGATAATTTTTATAAATTTATTTAAGTAAGAGAATTTTGTATAAAAATGTTAATTTTTGCTTTTAATTTTGTTTTACAAGAAAATTTCTAATTATTTGCTTTTCTTCCACATCAAAAAATTTGATTTTGCTACTATTTAAAATACTTTCTAAGCCATTTGATTCAAAACTCTGTTATTAGTTATTAAAAACAACGACGAAAAAGTACCTTTTGCATTAATAAATCAAAATAATAAAATAAATAATAATATTTTTTCTCTTTTACAACTTAGCAAATAAATACTTAGAGCATATTTGTATGTACTTAAAAAATAGCTTCTATGAAGGTGCTTCAATATTTATAAGAATTTTTATTAAAAGTAAAAGTTATATATATTTAAATATAATAATTAAAAAATATTTTTTAATTATAAAAATTGTTTGAATGTGCTTAAAAAAATTACTTCTATAAAAAAAAAGAAGTCGATAATAATATTATGAGTTGTAATTTACAAATATTAAAATAATATTTTTGTACAAAAAATGACATGTGATACGCTTCTTTCATCTATCAAATGAAATTTTATTTGAATTTATAAAGTTTAACTTCAGATTCTTTTTAATTCTTGTACTTTTTTTATAAACATATTCAAACAAAGTTTTTTATTCAAAAAACAATATTTTTTTTCTCTGAAAAAACTCGTCTAAAGGATCCTTATACTTACCATGTTTGTTCAAAATCTTCCCTTATGGTGGAGTTAAAGTAGTTTGTGACCGTAGACTCTGAGCCATTGTCATGGAAGGGGAAAGAGAGGGTCTCCTTCCAAGGCAAATTGGAGGAGAAGCGATCAGCATGGGCACTCACGCCACACCGGCGGGCTTACAAGCCTCTAATTTCCTATGAATTACGAGCTTGAAGACACCCTCCATCTGCTCATATGCTTCAGAAATGAGACTTAAATCAACGCCGTGATTGACGACTTATTGACTTAGAAGAAGCCGTGGGTTAAGCAAGCCGCGCTTACGACCGTAGCCGCTCTGCTCGCGGCCTCTTGGTCCGCTTTGATAAACCCATCAAGTTCCACTGCCGCTGCTTCAAGCTCTTCCTGGGCCTCCATCAGGGACTCTTTGGGCCCAACGAAATTCAAGGACACGTGGCACTCCATTTGAACATTGAAGAAACTCTTAAAGATATGGCTTGATATTTATACATTTGAGATATTGAACTGATTATAAGTTTTGGAAATAAATAAGGAAATATGTTAATGGGATTTAAAAATTATAAAAGAAATTCTAATATGTAATGGTATGAATGTTATTGTGGATGAATGGGCATCGAATCTTTTATATTTAATATCAACGATGTTTTTCTTATGGAATAATTAAATTATTTAAAATTTTAAAGGACGTATGATTATAGGAATTTAGAACAATTAAGAGATTGATAACGAAGTGAGGAGGCAGTAATACTTGAAATTAAAAATT